>CALNHX010004716.1:0-121250 GCA_940337035.1 Agriotes lineatus
GAAAATTACGCGCCAACTTCACAACTTTGGCCCGCTCTACAAGTCGTAATTTTAGTCGCATATCAATTTATAATAGGTCAAATTGAAGCCATTTTCAACCTTTACAAGTTTGATAATGGCTACTTTTTCGCTAAATAGAAAGAGAAATGAAACACAAACCCAGAAGCTCGAAAAAAAATCTCAACCCTTTCACGCTCTTTTTTCGCGTTCGATATCTCGACAAATATTGCTCGTACGCGAAAAAGTAATATAACATAAATTGTAGAGCATTCAAAATTCTAAAAAAGATGTCCACATTATTTTCATGTGGTGTGAACGGGAACCTATTTATCGCAAAAAAATCAAACGCACTCATTTATCAATATGGCGGAAATAGCACATAGGAAATTTGGTCGACAACTTGAAGTTAAGCTTTACTGGACCTCACCAATACCCAAAAAAAAAAAATTTCAAATTTCCCTTCACTTTCAAGCAAAAATGACATAGTGACTGGACTATTAGATCGGCGCTTAAATTGGAAAGCTCCTGTCAACAAAAAAACGAAAAAATGGACATAAGGCTTAGAAAAATGTACTGGCTCCTCGGGAGAAAGTCAGTGCTTACGCTAAAGAACAAATTGCTACTTTAAAAGGGTATAATCAGCCCTATCTGGACCTACGGCTGCGAACTATTGACGCAATCCAATGTTTCCAGTCTAAAGATCTTAAGACGCATAGTTCGTGTCAAATCAAACACTACACAACGACCTCAGCATTCCATATACTATAACAGACTCAATTAAAGAAAACGCCATAAAACACACGACATCCTAAAATATTACAGTCAATTCTTTGACGGAAGAATACTGTTTCAGAAGATTGAAAAGAAAGTGGGCGATAAACTTAACTAATAAACTAATTATATTAGGAATGACGTTAGAGGGTGTCTTCCTCCATGTCTTTGTTTAAATACCTACAATTATCTCATAGAATCGGTGTGAATAGTCTGATTGCTAATAAAGTTTAATAAACTCTGTGTTGTAATAAATGAAGAACTTCTCCACAAATTTTAATTTGTGGGGAAGACTTCAAGTTCTTCATTTACATTTATTAAACCCAACCCCACTTAAAGCATCAATGGATCAACATCGAATTATCTCTGTGTTGTATTCGGGATATCAGCAATAGCCGTTAAAGGGTCGCATAACTACGTCAACACAATGGTGTACGAGGGTAAGCTGAATAGTTCTCGGCCTTGAGACATAAGATGGCGTTCCAATCTGCAAAAAAATACAGTGGCTATATAAGGACAGTATGGTCAATTTTGGTCCTGTTTCTGATTGGTTGTTTGAAAATCCGCCATTAAGAGTAGTTTTAAGAAATTACACATAATCACACAAAATTGCTTCTTAAGTCCTTTATTATTGAAAGTAGCCCCAATATGAAGTGGAATGAAATGATCCTCTTAAAATTCTACAGTGTTCTGTATAAGCGAATGCCCAATTTTCGTTTGCATAAGTAAATGTCAACGAGTTAAAATAAAATGCTTTTTGCAAAATTGCGCTTTAGTCCAAATCAAAAGCTATAATAAACTATATAAATGTCTTAATGCCAAAGATTATTGCATCAAATTAAAGAGAATTTTGGGCTACGTAACACTGAATATTCTATTCCTCTAAATTAACTGGTGGAATAATTACAACGGTTTGATTATGAATAAAAAAAATTGTTGAGTTTTTGTACGTAATCTCTGTGTCGATCAACGAAAAATGTTGTCAGTTTTCGTTTTCTATGTACAAAAACACAATAAAGAAGATAAAAAAGGACACCTTGACTTATATTCCAATATTAGGTTGCTCGTTAACGAGGATTTTTAATCGCTGGCAGCGATTCCTTACGTTTCACATCATCTCTTGCCGTTTAATTCTGTTTAAGTAATATTATTGACATTCTTGTAAAATTAATGTTACACTGCACATTTGACCACCTCATATTCCACAAATTTTCGCGATCGTGGGTATACAGCGCTCTGCAAAGCATCTTCGAACTTCACATATGACGTTTATGTCACAATTTAACAGGGTGACGTTTGTCTTACAATTTAGCAGGCCGTGCACAGAACAATACTTAAGGGCGTGGCTGGTTGTTGTAAAGACGACTCTTAATGGCTGCCTTTTTAAAAATTGACCACACTGTCCTTATATAGTCACTGTACAAACATTTATTTTTCCTGCCTGCGTGCAAGTGTTATTAGTTCGTATGACAAGTTTCAACTTGTTCTCTCAAGTAGTTTGTTTACACGAATTTTTGCCGTAGACGTCTTGCGTGTTTTTCGTTAAATGAATAAATTTGAATATCGTGCGGTCATAAAATTCTTCGTTTTGAATGGATTAACCCCTAAGGAAATTCATCCGAAGTTGACAAAAGTTTACGGGAACTCTGCTCCTTCCATGTCAACCGTTAAAAAGTGGGCAGCTGAATTTAACATGGTCGCACGTCCCTCGAAGATGAACCACGTGAAGGACGGCCAAAAGCCGCAACCATACCAGAAACCATCGAAAAAGTGCATGATATCGTGTTGGACGATAGGCGAGTGAAGGTCAGTGAGATAGCTGAGGCTGTGGGGATATCGGAAGAAAGGGTGCGAAACATCTTGCACAAAGAACTAGGGATGGGAAAGCTCTGTGCGAGATGGGTGCCGCATTTGCTGAATGCCGATCAAAAGCAAATGAGCAAATGAGTTTCGCAGCAATGTTTGAACCGATTCAATAGCATCCGACCGATTTTGTGCGGCGATTTGTCACCATGGATGTGACATGGGTTCACCACTACACCCCAGAAACGAAGCAGCAATCGAAACAGTGAGTGGAAGCCGGTGGTTCAGCGCCAAAGAAGCGAAGCCGATCGCATCTGCTGAAAAGGTCATGGCCAGCGTGTTCTGGGATGCGAAAAGGATCCTGTTAATTGATTACCTTGCAAAACGCAGAACAGTTACAGGCGAATATTACTCCAACCTTCTTGACCAGTTGGATGCCAAAATCCGGGAGAAGAGGCCTGGCTTGGAGAAGAAAAAAATCATCTTTCACCAGGAAAACGCACCTGTTCACAAGAGTGCGTTGGCGATGGGAAAACTGCGGGATTTGGGGTACTATTTGCTCGGCCATCCCCACTATTCTCCCGATTTGGCACCCTCGGATTTCCATCCGTTCCCAAAATTGAAGAAATGTGTTTCTGGGAAGCGCTTCGCGTCCAATGAAGAAGTTAAGAGGACCGTAGATGAATATTTTCACAGCCTTCCAGACTCTCACTTCGGGAAGGAATACTGATGTTGGAGAAAATATTGACCAAGTGTGTTGAAGTCAAGGGAGATTATGTAGAAAAATAAAAATCGTTTTTTAACTGAAAATCGCAGTCTTTCATTGTTAGGCCGAGAATTTTTCACCTTACCCTCGTAACAGTAAAGAGCTGGGCTGCCGAAGTTAAGGTCGAGGATTCGAAAATTTGTCCCGTGTGTATTTTTTTTTAAATTGTTGAACGATTCGTATACAAATTTCTACCCATTGTCAACTTTGAATGTGAAATGGCACATATGCGTTTTCTGTCCCATTCGCACTCTCCGCTAATAACGATAGGTATTGAAAAATCGCCGACTCAATTTTGAACCGATTTCCTTCGTCTAAATTCCGCAATAATTATTCCAACTCCCTTGCAAATTCTTTGTAGCCGAAGTCGTCGCACATATGCTTACATCATATACCGGGTGTAAACGTATTTTTATACATAAGCGATTGTTTTAACTTCCGGTTTCTGCGGAAGTGATAGCAACTTTGAATTTTAAATGAATGACCCTATTTACTATTGAATGTTTCGATTCTACATAATTTTCTGAATCTAATGATATCACATAAACGACATTTCAAGTGTCAAACTTTAAAATTTAATTTTTACTTTTTAATTTAGGTGTACCATGACTGATTTATTCCAATCGACCCATTTAATCTTATATATAAATGGGTGTTGTGCTTACGTCCCTGCGCGACCTTTTCATCGGCAACGATCGGGCGTACTTCGTCGGCGATCGGCCGTCGTGTCGCGTGTCGTTTATAGCGCACCTACAAATAAGCATGATGTGCAACGCCTTTGTAGGCGAGTGGTTACAGCGCCTGAGTGACATTTGGATTCCCCAGGTTCGAATCCCACCGACAGATTTTTTTCGTTACGAACTAAAGTAATTCACATTACTAAGTGTTTCCTTTTGCTGCTTCAGTATTAGTAGCTGCATTAAGCTATTTTTACCTATTTTGTACATAATTTTGAACATTTTTTCTATATTAAAGATGTTAAAAACATTTTCTTCTTTATTTAGTACAATAAAATTTTAAAAATGCAATAACTACTTTACGTAAAGTAAGGCAAACTATTCAAGAGCTAGTCCCTATATATACACGTGTGTTGTGCCTGCGTCTCTGCGGACTTTTTCATGTTAAAACATTTTATTCCGCAACTTCTTTCTTTACATCTCAATTTTAAAAAATCAAAAATTATTTTAATTAAAATAAGGTCACCTATATGGCGGGCTCAAAAGCTAACGCTATAAAAATAGAAATTACGTCAAAAGTACTACATCATGTGACTTATACGAGCCCTAACCACTATATATTTGGCCATTTCAATAATTTTACTCTACTAACGTAAAACAGGATTTTATGAGTGGACGGAGAACAATTAAGGCACCGCATTTGCTGATCAAAGATTAAGGATTTCGAAGATTTCTTATCATGTTTTAACGAAAAGAAAATGTTGTACCTTAATTGTTTTTTGTTTAATCATAAAACTCTGTTTTTACATGAAGGAAATAAAATTATTGGAATGGCCGAATATATAGTGGTTAGGGCTCGTAGCTAAACAAAGTTTGTCAAAATCGTTTTTGGAACGAAATTCATTTCTTCAATGGAACCTTATGGTACCGAAGTACCCTTCAATACTACCACTGATAAGGAATCTTCTGGTATGCGCACTTTGCAACTGGACAAATACAGCCGAAATTACAGTCTATCAAATATTTTAATATTAAATTTGTCGACATTTTTTCATTTCGAATTTTCGAGACGAGATTAATCAAATTCTCGGATATTCGAGACTAGATTAACCAAATTCTCGATCTCGACAGTTTTAAAACTCGCATAATAACCACATAGAACAGCTATAGTGTTATAGGATTACCCAAAAATAACCGCAGTCTCAATTCGTTACGCACGCACAAATTTAAAATTCGACAATCGAAATTCTCGAGTTCGAGATCGAGAATGGGTAAACCTCGTTTTGTCTCGCGGCATATATAAGCCGTTCACGATCTTTTTGGGTCAGGTGAGGCTATGACCATCTAGTAATTTTGTTGGCAGAACCTCTGTTGCAACTAAACTCCCTAATGAAAATTGACCACTTTTTGTGTTAGGTTAGGGCTGTTTTCAGTTTAGGTTATATTTCTGAATAGGTACGTTGTTGCCGGATATTCTCTAGTCTCCACATCGACTCGCGTTCTTTTAAATTTGGTCTGTCCTTTTTAATTGGAAGTCGCATCGTTTAATGGAAATTTTTTGTTGTAACAAATTATTTTGGGCATTCTGACTTTTCCTTTGACGGAAATTAAAATTATTTTTTACACATTTGATAAATCATTTATTTTTCTTACGAATATTAAAATAATAAATCTGGCAACGTGGTGGCAAGAAAATGTCGAACAGACACTGACAGAAAAAAAGTTGCATCCGCTACATCGTCGAATCAGTCAGTCCAACATGAAAAGAAAAAATCATAGCCAACTCGTCCCAAAAGGTCGTGAACGCCTTATACAACCTTTACGCCGAACGATATTCTGATGGACAATGTTGTGTTATGAATTGTTTTCAATGGCTTACAATCAATTCCTAAAAAACCAATAACGATCCCAAATTAAAATAAAATTAATTTTAAATTTTCTCTTACCGTAATTTTGATTGTGTAGTGGCCCATATAAATAAAACAAAAGGGTAAATTCTTTACTAGCGCTTGTATTGAATGATACAGTCGTGTTGGAAAAATGTGTTAGTACTGAGATAGATCAAGTTTAATGGTTGTTGTGTTTTTACTCAACAAATGCGCACACGCTATCATTAACTGGATAGATCTAAATGTATATACTTTTAAAATATTTCAACACTTTTTTTTCACTTTGTGAAATTAAGACACATCCACATATCACAAATGTTGTACAACACCTTATGAACACGGCTGTACCTTGATACCAATATACATAGTTCTATTGGTAAAAAAATAGTTTCGTCCTATGAGCTATTTTGAAAAACCTGGTTAGTCGTAAATCACATAATTTAGTATTTTCGATGTGATTTCGATTTTGTAGTGTTACATAGGACGATTGGAATAAATCAGAACAGTCATGTCACATTTAAATTTAAAATTAAAATTAAAATTTTAAAAAGTTTGAAACGTTACTTAAGTGGTATCATTACATTCAGAAAATTAAGTAAATCCAAAAATCCAATAATATGTAGGATGTTCTATTTGAAAATCAAAACTTGGAATCACTTCCGATGAAACCAAAAGTGGAAAAGAATTTACTCATGTCAAAAAGTGACGCTTATTTAGTACATATAATCTACCAAGTTTCAAAACTATACTCTTCAAAATAAATAAAAAAGGTGTACCATGATCGTCTTACATGCGGTATATAACACAATATGTAATAAGGGCAATGCCACACTGAGAGCACCGTTAAAGATTAGGAAGGACTAAATTAATCAGCGGGAGTCTAAAGAAAAAATATATGGCAAAAACCACTCCATCGCAACACTGCTAAGTATCTGTAAGAAGCTTGTACCTTTGCATCTTGATTTTTAAGCAAGTTCATTTTGATTTCGGAGACTGGGCCATTGTCATTAAATAACAAACGACTTCCGGGATTCGACCGTGTAATTATTATATAGAAAACCTTTCGACCTCAATAATGACACGGTCCAATCCCGGAAGTCGTTTGTTACTTAAGTTCATTTTGTTTCAGTACACAATTAGAAATGTTAAATTTGTGTCTATTTCTTGAAATTGCATAAATTATTGTGATAGTGGTAGTGATGCTAATTGTAACTTCCCAACTGTGGAACGATGCGCTTATATTTTTAAAAATACAATTTCTTATTTTAAGATCCACAAAAAACATGACCATTAGGTCAAGAAACTTTATGAAGACAAAACCACAGAACGAACATCATTTACAATCCATTGTTCATCAAACTCACGATATAATTACTAACAACCTTCCTACAATAGAGTAGGCTGGGAGGCCCATTCATTATTCAGGTACTAAATTCATTATCGAACATGTAAGTAAATATTTTTGTTAATTCACAGCTAACATGTTTTACTAATTCACGAAGGATGTTAAAATAATGCAATTTAATTAACGTTATATTAGTGAGGCAAATAATTCAGCTAAGCCACATAGTCACTTTTACTCCGAATAACATATACTATTTCATCCGCAAACGTATTCAGGTAAATTTCATTAATATAAATTTTAAAAAAAGAATACATCGGCCGGGAATCGAACCCAGGCCACCCGCGTGACAGGCGAGCACTGTACCCCTGCGCCAACCTCTGTTGTTCAAATAACGCGCTACTGTAATGATATATGAACATACTGAATTACCCCAGCTAATAGCACACGGCCACAGCAGCTGTCACACCATAACCCACGGCGACAGATGCTCCCCAAGTAACAATTTAAATGCTATTTAGCATGGTTCTTATTTTATAGAGGTTTTATAAAGGATGTGTTTAGATTAATTAGCTTTAAATTTGGTTTATTGAAGGGTAAATATATTTCTAGAGTACATATAAATATTTATTAAAAAGCCTTGCAGTGTACCTTAAAACTAAATCATAAAGCATTTCGGTCTTTCTCTAGTTATAGTTTTGTAGAAGTTTTATTATTACTGTTCACTGTACTTTATAAAACTCTCTGGTTTTGATACATCCTGCAAAGACACATTTGCTTTAATCACTTAGGTATAAACTTGTGATGTCTTAAAACTGCTTTAAAAATGATTTACAAAATATTCTTGTAGGTATCCTAAGTCCTATTTTAAAACATTTTACACTAAGAAATTGTAACATTGTTAACGGGCACAATAAAGCAATAATGTGTTCAATAAATGCTTCTCAAATCTTATTGGTGTGGAATGCACTTAAATAAAACTAAAAGTACTTAAAAAACAGGTTATGAAAGTGGCAAGCGTTAGTGGCTGCATACTGCAAAGTGTATAAAATTATGTCAAAATTAGAAGCTATTGGTACCTAACTGGAAAAAAAATAGTGGTTATTTTAAAAGGAATATGAAAATAAACTATTTGAAAATTAGTAAGAGCATCCACACAAACCAGACTCTTGGTGGCTTAGCCTGTCAACAAGTCTGCTAGGTTTATTAGGCCATCTTAGTACCCCATTTTCTTCCCATATTGATGGGACCATCAATAAACAAACTTTGCCATCTTCAATGGCTTTCACAGTTTTAAACGAAATGGTCTCGAACACAAACCGCTTATAAATGTTGATCTAAGTTGTTTACCACACACAGGCAAATACTTCTAAATGATTTTTATAGGTTAGGTAGAAATTTAGGCGACAAACATGAACAACAATCATAAGGCCACATTAAAACTAATCAGTTTTATGAAAGTTCTGACATAAAACGGTTAAGTTTTAAACAGTGTGATATGTCTTTAATTACATCCAAACTGTTTTATGCAGGCCTACAGGACCGCATAGGTAACTAGATGGAGTCTAAGTATTCTTATTCAAATATTTATTGACTTATTTATTACTTGTATAGGAATTAAGCATCTTAAGAATGACTTAACTAAAGAATAACGGTTTTATACCCAAAGCGGCCATTTTCCCAACATGTTCTATTTAAACAATGGATCAACCATTTTGGGCAATGTTTTGGGAAAACGCATTTAATAGTAATTTATTATACAAGACGATAAAGTTAAATTTTATCCACGAGTGAATCGTTTAACGTCGAGACGAAGTCGAGACGTTAATGATTCAAGAGTAGATAGAAATAACTTTATCGTCATGTCTAATACAATATTTTTTTCTATTGCAAGAACTTTAACAATTTCAAAAGAAAATAATGACAGTCAATCACATTTCAAAATGTCAGTAGCTAGATTGGGTTGCTACGATAATACGAAGCTGTCATATTTAATTTAAACAAAAGTTAGAAAATTAAATTACTTTATCTATCCTTGATGTTAAAGTGCTACTTTATCTACCCTTGCTGTTAAAGTAAAACTTGACCTTTTGTTTTGAGTTGATAAAAGCACACTTTAACATGTGCTATAGAAAAAACACATTGATTCCACTCATTTTTATGTAAAAAATGTCGCTGTATTACATACGAGATGTATTAATGCAGTTTTACAACATTTATAAACAAAATATTGATAGTTTGAAAAAAATATTTTTTTTATAAAATGTATAAATATTTAAAATTTTTGAGGGGGATGGTAAAATTTATAGCTATTTATAAAAAATTTCATCGGTAAACTGTTTGTCGTTTGAAATTTTTAAGAATACATAGCGCATTTAACCAGTTTATAAACGTACTGACTACAGAGGAAATTTAAAAAAGCATAAAACTTCCAAGATTATTGGCTCCTATTAAGTGCAAAACATTTTTGCTTTACCGTAGGCAATAGTAACTTACAATGTTCTGGGTATTAATAATTTAAAATAAAATAGTTTTATAGTTGTCATTAATCAAGAGTAAGTTAGCTATATGCATAGCATCATTAAGAATGTAATACAACCTACTATCATCTAAGATCAAATACTCCTATTATAGGTTTTATTAATTTCTCCAAGCTTACACAGAGAGTAAGCAATTTTAGATATTTATGCATTAAGGGAGATATGAATATGTTTTTTCCCTGAGGTTGACATGTGTTACAGACGGAGGGCTCTGGCCCGAGGTCTGTAAGTCAACCGAGGGTAAAAAACATGAATATCTCCCGTGGTGCATACAATATTTTATTTACTAGCATATTAGTAACAATAGTATGAAATTTCAAAATGTCATAATGACATTTAAAATTAGAATATTTAAGTAACATCAAGGGTTGCCTAAATGTATGGTTGCTAAGATATGGCCTATAGTTGCATGGTTACCAAGAGTTTGAGGGAGAAAACATTTGACAGGTCCCTTGGGAGTTATGAGTAGCTTTTCATATTTCGTTTCTATGACGAAAATGTACAATATCACGTTGCTAGTAAATAAAAGTATTTTTCTACTCCCGCATGTATTAGGGTTTCCAGTCCCGGGATCCGGTCCCGGGACAGTCCCGGGATTCTACCACAGAAACCGAGTCCCGGGACCACAGCCAGCCCAGGCGAAGTCCCGGGATCATGTCAACATGCGTGCGTATACTCGATATCAGAGAATTAGGACGGGTATTCACCGGCGTCCGGCGTATTACTCATGCTTTTTGCACATTCTGCATTATTTGCCTTTTGCGTAGGCAGGAGACTCAGGAGAGGTATTATTTTCGGTAGGTTAGAATTAAACCTGTGTGTTGTTTCAGCCACATTTGCATATCTTCTTCTATTTATGTATTTGTCTGGTTCTTTTGTTGGATTTACATATATTTTACGCGTAGTCGTGTGTGTACGTAGTAACAGTAAGGTAACCAAATTTGTAGACTTTTAAAATAATGTGCGAAGAAACTGAATAATTTATATTTTTGGGTTTTAGATGTGTTCCTTATTTGTCTGCTAAAGCGTAACAATTGGAATGAATTCCGATTCGCAACCTACCTTCATTCGACATTAAAAAAATAACGATTTGAAGTCAATATGTATTGAAGATAAACAATTGGCGAAATGTAAAGTTTGTTCCTATAAAATTATCATAATCCGAGGCAGCTTGACGAAAGGATTACACAATCACTTTGCAGTTCAAACAAAATCAAAAGGGGTCCACGCCAATTGAGCACCAAGCTCTCGATGTAATAAATGTAGACCGGCGAACTGAGCACCAGGCAGATCAGGTACCTTTTCAAAGCGACCCTTTGAGACAGGCGAATTCAGCACTTTGACCTCTGTCCACTTTGTAATGTTAATCTTTTCATTTCAATTTATAATTATTATTAGCACACAATTCAAATTTTAACGATATCATTAAAAACCAATTTGTAACTCGTTTGGTATTGGGAAACCTCATCATCAAAATTATATTTTTCTCCGAAACACATCTATTATTTGCGATAAATGAAATAATATAAATTATGATTTTTCTGAATATACACTGCAATGTAATAACATAATTATTGCTAAATAATTTTTTAAATAAAAGAAGGCCTACTATGACTTTTTGATTTTTATTTGGCCGAGAAAGATAACTGTTTGCATTAATTCAGCAGCTGATAACTTGTTAGTTTGTTAATGAACAAACTAGTAATACAGTGCGCAATTGGCTAATCTAAAGTGCTCAATTGGTCGGTCTCCGTTTGGTCCTTGGTGCTCAAATGGTGTGTCCGGCAACGGTATACATTTTTACCTGGAGTAGTAAAGTGCTCAATTAGTGCCCGTCCATCAAAAGATGAAGAGCGACATTTTTAGTACCAGAAGAAAGCAATGAAGTTATAGACGAGCCCCAACACAGATGATCAGCCCAGAAATACTTTATTTAATTTAAAACACTTGCTTTTCTGTGGAAATTGCATTCTGAAATTTCACCTGAACACTATTCTCCTTTCGGGACCATTTTCGGGATCTTCGGGACTAGTCCCGGGACTTGAAATTTAGCTCATAAGTCCCGAAAACACTTTTGGTCCCGGGACTTGGAAACCCTAGCATGTATATATTCTGTTTTCTTCACAATCTACAGAATGGATATGTAGGCAATTGTAGTTAACTGAACGTATATGATTTCATATCCACACAAGGGTGGATATGAAATACACCAATCACAAACCACGTTAGTCGTGATTACCTAGGCAACTTTCATTAATTGTTTGTTTTGCAATGGGCACGCCCTGCTGTGCCCTGTTTGTGGCAAACGTGATTTTGTTGTAAGATATCTTATTAATTAGCGTTGAATAAATTTTCTTTTAATTTTCCATTCTTTTCCATTGATAGGTCGTAGAAAAAATACACTGTACAACTCGAGTGGAATGTCCATATCGCCCTCGGATAATTGAGCACTCCGCCTACGGCGTCGTGCTCAAACTTTATCCTCGTGCGATATGGACATCATATCCACTCTCGTTGTACAAACTACTATTATAAGGAGAATAGGTTGTATAATAGATTTAACTATTAGCTTTGACAACCTCTTGCAGAACGTAATTATTTGGGCCCTTTTTGGGTTTATTAGACTCCTAGCTTTACTGTCTCAGCAATATAGATTTATGAATGGTTTTGTAAATGGTGCTTATGGAAGGCCTGTAGTTTATTAAAAAACTTAAATTGTTACTTGGGTCCGATCCGCTGCTTAAAGGTTTATTTAAATTAAAACTTTTTCGTACTCTTTTTGAAAATAAAAACTGGCCTACGATCTAAGTCTAAAAATTAGCAAAATTTTAAGCCATCACACAATTTAAACGGTCCAGTATCTTCGGAGGAGATAGCGAACAAACATAGAAAGAAAGAAAGAGAGCAACGATTTTGTGTGCTTAGGCAGATAGAGTACGCAAAAGTCGCTATTTTATCTGCTTAGGCAGATAATGTGACAATTTTACCTTGTCAATAAAGACAAATAAGTTGCCACTTTTGTGACGTTTGCGGATAGAAAAGTTTATAACGCCTATGATTAAAAGGTAGTTACAAAAAAAAACTATATCACCATCAATTCCAGCTCGTGCCGTTTTCACATACAAGAACTTATTTATGGTAAACAAAAGGTTTCGCAACTGGATATTGAATCTTACTGACGAGGACTCAAATTTTATTGCAAAAACATTATGGCCATAATACTCATTATACACAATTATAATGTGTGCTGTTTCCACTGCCGTCATCTTGTTTCAATTTTTGTTAGTATGTAATGTATTAATTTGGGATAGCGCTTATGATGATGCATACGTTTTCTGGAGAATATAAGCTGTATATGATAGCCGTAACTCAAAGTAGAAGGTAAGCGGCTACATGGTTAAATCGGCAGTCTGAAATCTGATTACGATTTAAGTCTTTTAGACAATTATCTTCAGATCATATAACAGCGATGTTAAAATAAATACCTGTGCTTCAAACGATAACTGCATATGAAAACTGAAAACAATATGCAGCGTTCCAAGTGATGATTCACTGATTCGTAGGTGAGTGCGTGAATCACATGTTGATAATAATATTGCGTTTTATACGAATGCTTCACTGTATCAGCAACAAGTTGTTTAAAATCTAAAGTAACTAGGAAAATACGTTTTGAATTTTACCAATTCTCAACCGGACTTACTATGTTGACGGAAGGTAAACATTTTCGCGGAACGTAAGGGAAGGAGAGTCATAAAATGCATTTTTTTGTTTTCTTTACTTTTGAAGATACATTTTTGAAATTTAGCGTATCGTATGCAGTAGTTTATTATCGCTTTATAACATATAATGGTATATTATGCAACTATGTAGTGTAGAAAAGTGAATAAGCATGGCTGGTTTCAGCACGAGCGTTAGCGAGTACTTACGCGGCTATACGAGTTCAGTAAAACTTATTTTTTTAACGCGTTCCGTATACATACTATTTTATCGCAGTTTATAAGAACTGTGAAATATTAAATTTTATCTACTCCTACTGTACAATGGCCATGAATTATGATTCATAATTGACGGTTGGCAGCCAATCATAAAAATCTATTTTCATAATTCAATAGTTTGCAAGTTGCATAGAAGTAGATAAAATATCGTATTACATTCGCGATTATGGCCATCGGCCTTCGGCCTTCGACTTGTGGCGCAAATGTCATCTTCGTGAATAATGGATGTCATAATCGCTCATATAATAATATACTATTTACATAAGTGACACTAAACGTCAATACATAACCAAGCCGAGCAGTATTCGTTACTATGTACTGAAGCATACATAATAAGCAGCTCCAGTTGATGTTATTTGTTTAGCAGTACGGAAGTGTATTGTTGGTGGCACTATACAGGGTATTTCAAAACAAATGCGAAAAACTTAAGGGGCTGATTCCTTGTTCAAAATAAAGGATAGTTTATTATATAAACATTGGGTCAAAAGTCAACTATTAGGGAGATATCGCACTGCAAATATGGCTGAATAATTAAATGATCAGATAATAAATTTTTGATTAAATTAGTCGTATTTTGTATTCAAACTAAGTGAGCAATGTCAAATAAAACAACAATAAGAAACGTCTTAAAAGTGATAACAGCCAACTAGATTATTTTTCTAAAATAAATTTCTTTTTCTCGACATGCAATGATTTACGTTTTATTTTTTTATTTGGAAACAGTAAGTTTTATGAAAAAATTACAAGAGACAAAAAAGTTTCTAAATAAACCAGGCTATCAATTGATATTTTTCCATGTCATTGCGTAAGTTTTTCTTAAATTTAGTTAAGAAGAATGATAGCGGTAGTCTAATTCATACCCCTCTACTCTTTTTAAAAAAGTTGAGAAATATGCAAAAAGTGTGTTTTTATAATAGTAATAATTCCATAAAATTTTATTGTTCTACCTCTTTTCGTTTTTAAGATAACAAATAAAAACATTATTTTTCCGCCATATTTGCAGTGCGATATCTCCCTAATGGTTCACTTTTGACCCAATGTTTATATAATAAACTATCCTTTATTTTGAACAAGGAATCAGCCCCTTAAGTTTTTCGCATTTGTTTTGAAACACCCTGTATATACAGTATAGCCTATGTCAAATTCGAGGTTAACAAGTTAGATTTTGCATCAGCTTTGGCAGGTAAAACGTCAAATTGACATCAAGGCACGCTAGTAAAACGTAACCTGCTAACTTCGAATATGACGTAGACTGACAATGCCACCAGCAATATACTTGAGTATTGCTAAACGTAAAACGATTCGCCGTTACATGCTGTAACGGTTGCTATGATGTAAATTACCACTTTACTAAACGAATTTGAATGTAGAAATGTAGTACATTACCATATAAAATGCGTTAATAGTAGATTACATACCGAGGTGGAAAGTTGTTCATTACAGAGGCGAAATTCGATGACTAAGCGCGCAGCGCCCCGGTCAGCAATAAGCCGAGGTACTATGAAGCAACGACCACTAAGCTTTGTATACTATTTTATTCATAATCATCCTCCTTAAATATCAGAAAGACAATAAACAATTTACCAAACTTTTAAATTGCATTTTATGTTTTTATTAGTAGACATTACACAAAATACTATTATATCAAAAAATAAATGTCAAAATAGCATCGCGTCGTTTGTGTTTGTTCCTTGCCTGCACCTGTACGAAAATGTCCGATATTAATAGTGATAGTAAAATGGAATGTACCCTTCCTGAACTGAGTAAAGCTGTTGAACGAGCAATAAAAAAATTATTGCCAGAAAAAAAACTACGTATGCAAGGCATCTAAAATGTACAGGTACTGGTGCCAGGGGCCCCAAAATATCTGTTCAGAAAGTCTTGTCCTAGCTTATGTTGTCATCTGGCTCTTGAAAAAAAAATGAACCTTTTGGTCGCCCTATTACATGCTACCCAAAAAATATGTTTTTGCTCATTGGTCTGTGTGTCTGTTTGTCTGTCTGTCTGTGAACAGCATATCTCAAAAACAAAAAGAGGTATGTCGTTGAAAATTCATATATAAGTTTTGTGTACTACCTAAATGCGACAGCAAGCTTTTGAAGAAAATCGCATAACCGGAAGTACGATGTTTACTCTTGTGTTTCAAAAACGGCTCTAACGATTTTTTTCAAACTTTACATTTTTATTACATTTTTAATGTGTATCGATGTGAAATGGGTGATTTTCCAGTTGAATACCTCTAAAATTCAACTGTTGTGAAAGAAAATCGAAGGGAGCAGTATCCAAAAATGTATCCATTTCTCCCTTATTGAAGATTATTTGATTGTTTAAGTCTGTAACCAAATAGTTATGTTTCATTAGTACAAAAAATGCATGATTTCGGGACAAGTAAGACAGATCGCCAGACGACGCGCAGCGGAGTCGGGTGAGTCTTACGAGTCCCGAAAACGCATTTTTTGTGCCAATGAAACATACTATTTTTTCTCCAACTATTCATAAATTCGGTAATATGATTTATTATTTAGACTCAAACATTGTAAGTTATATTGTAGAACTGTCATGGCGCAAATAAACAATCACTATACGGGGAAATTAAACAACAACGACGACGATTGCCGAATATTGACGAAGCGTTTGTGTTTTATTTAAAATTTACCATGCAAAACCCTATCTTGCATCCATTTTTGTACTAGTGTAAATATGAATCGAAAAGTGTACAGTTGCCAAGGTAATTGGTGAACATCCCGAAATGACTTACTTTTTATACAAAATTATTCGACAATATGGCGTCTTATTCGAGTGGTTGGAGAAAAAATTTCTTTTTCAAGAATGCTAATAATTTTGAAACAGCAGTCTTGTCTTTAAATTTTAATGTATAGTATGATCAAAAATTATTTTCATCTATTATGGCTATGGAATAGTTCCTAATTTATGAATGCAACTATATTTATACTTAAATGTCAAACTTAAAAGCACTCGTCGCACGTGCTTTAAAGGGTTACTTATTTATAGGGATGTCGTACCCGGTCTAAAATCAAACCCGGGTACCCGAAAACAGTACCCGGGTACCCGAGGGTACCCGAAATATATTTAAAAAATGTTAGCGTACATCGGAACATTCGTTACGCCGCGAGTTTTAAACTGAACTAAATTGAAATAGTACCTACTCTCCCATCAAAATCACACAGAGGATGTTTACGTTACTTCATCGCATACTGACTCGATTTAATGGTACTATTGACGGGTTGAATATTTCCGTGAAGGGGATTTATTATATGAAACAAGAAACATTATGTAGTATGGGATGGGGTGATTCTGGTTATTACTGCATGCTTATGTTTTTCTAGAGCTTATTCCTACTGTTATTAAGTTTTTATCATCTTCTCCGAAAAAGGCTCACTTACTAGAGACTACATAATTTACTAGTCGGGTACCCGGGTCCTGAAAATATACCCGGGTTGACTATTACCCGGGTCGACCCGGGTACCCGCCGACATCCCTACTTATTTATATACAATATTTTGAAATCGGCAATGTAGAAAGTCAAAATCGGCAGTGAAGTAATCCATTGTTTTACAATTTTTTTGTAGATGTCTGGGCGACAGATAAACGTAAACCGACGTGAACATAACCCACAAAAGTTGATTCATCATCATCATCGACCTTTATTCGATCCAATTTTGGATGCAGGTTTACCCAATGTCCTTCCATTGTCTTCTATCTTGGGCTCTTCTTTTCCACTTCAAGCCCGCGTGTTTTTTCACGTCGTCCTCCTATCTGATCTGGGGTCGTCCTCGCTCTCTCTTCCCCAGCCAGGGCGCCAATTTGTTATTTGCGAGTTCAATTTTTCATCACTATATCTTGCGCTGTGGGCGGTAAACTGCCATTCTAATTGTGCCACTTGTTTTCTTATGTCTTTAACTTTCGTTCTTTCTCTTATCCAGCTGTTTCGTTTGTTAAAATGTTGAAATTTCACGATTTCTCAATTAAAAAAACATAATGTATCCATCGGCACTGAAGTTCCTTTTTATCCCTTGTGTGGCTTATTTGCCTTGGCGCTACAGGCCTCCGCAACTAAATCCCCATTCCTGATAAAAAGTTAAAACTTCAGTGCCTTGGTATACAAATTACTATTTTCTTCAAACGTCAGTAAAATGTTACATTATACTGCTTGATTGATGATGCCAAACTGTCACTTTATTGCCAGGGCACCTAAACACTTTATCACCGCTCGTCAGCGCCAAATAGTTAAAACTTCAGTGCCTTGGTATACAAATTACTATTTTCTTCAAACGTCAGTAAAATGTTACATTATACTGCTTGATTGATGATGCCAAACTGTCACTTCATTGCCAGGGCACCTAAACACTTTATCTCCGCTCGTCAGCGCCAAATAGTTATTGTCTCTGCTAACGAGATAAAGTAATTTTTTCGGATTCTGTTCACAACGTTGTAAATAAATTTTTATAAACGTTTAAAGAAAAAAATACTATGTTATTCGGAGCAAAAGTATCTTTATCTGCCTCGTCGAGCCACGCAACTTAAAAAGTATTACTTTTGCTCATAATAACATAATAATACATAGGTACTATTATCCTAAACCACATAAAAGTTGTCATTTATCAATTAGAGCTACGAATTGAATTATGTATAATGTATAATCGATAACCTCGTTTTACCTTGCGGTGTAGAGGCTGGTGCTTTATGTGCTTGCATCTGGCGGTACAATGCTCAACTTGCACCGCATTCGGGATACAAAGTTGGAGCTCGCCTTTTGCGCTTGCACAGCAACCATTGTGTTAGGTGTGTGGTGTGTGTGTGTGTGTGTGTTATGTTGACCTTGTTACTATATCTCTTAGGTCTGTGGTTCTGAGTAGAGCACAGTTAATTTGGTGCCCAACTGTGAATTCTACGAACTATGGAATTATAAAATAGCACCTACCTATTTGTAGAGGGTCTTTGACGCTGTGATTTCGATATAAACTTTCACCCCTGGCAAATTCGTCGGCGGAACCATTAGCCAAGCAGGAGTAGAGTCGGATGTCCTCCTCGTTGTCCGGAAAACTCCAAAAGGCTATCCTGAGCTGCAGCTGCTCAGGAACAGGGGGATAAACGCGTTCTACTAGTTCGAAGGGGATGTGCGACGCCACACATTTTGCTGTTAGTTCTGTTAACGATGGTACCGGTGGTTTATCTGAAAAAAAAAATACATTATTTGTAATTATGATTTATGTAAACTATTTAAAGCTAATATTTTATTTTGAAATGCTACATGTATTTCAACATTTTAGTTCGACACTAATCACACAACCATACCATGAGAAATATAGTGGGCCGCTTTGGTATAATCTAGTGATCTAGTCCATTTCATTCTGTAGTGTGTTCACGAACTCCGTAAAATGGAGTCATATCTGTATTCGTTAATTGTTGGTCCGCTGTTTGGCGGTGTATTTTTCGGAATTTTTTAAAATTTTACTTCACATTCGGATAGAACATGAAAAAGTAGAATATGTCTGACGAATCAACTTACTATCTCGGAAGGAATGGCGAACTTTTTTTACATTAAGCTCAATTTTAAATGCTGTCTAGGAGTTCCTCTCCTAACGCTTCCAATAGGTTTTAAATTAAAAGTTTAGCTTTTTATGTGCAGTATATAGAGGGAGATCAAAAATAAATTTGATCGCGGGATCCATTAAAACATTAAAACTTGCCTAATCTGTGGCTTGCTTTTTGTTGACAGAACGGTCAAAATTTTTTTTTGAAGTTTAATAGTACATAAATATATCTATATTACGCAACAAGTTTAGAAAAGTGATGTTTTATTGCTGTTCAGTAAAACCACTTTTCTAACGTGTTGCGTATACTATTTTTTACAAAAAAGTGACATTAAATGTCAAAACATAACCAAGTTGAGCAGAACTTGTTTCTATCTAGGTACTAAAGCACAATAAGCAACTCCAGTTGATGTTATGCATTTGGCAGTATATACTGAAGTGTATTGTTGGCGACACTGTAAGACCATGTCAAATTCGAGGTTAGCAGTCTGTGTCAAAACTGACGCAAAACCTAACTGCTAACCCCGATTTTGGCATAGACTTACAGTGTCACCAACAATACACTGCACTGCCAAACGTAAAACTAATCGCTGTTGCTATGCAAAAAAGTGTTGCTAATGAAGAAACGTACCACATTTCTCAACGATTTTGAATGTAGAAATGTAGTACATTACCAAATGAAATGCGATAAAATTCATTTTCGAATTTTACCTGTCAATTTAACCTATAAATTTGGTTTAAATTACATATTTTAGCATAGTTGTGTAGCTTATTATACCAATCAAAGTCACATGAACTATACAGTTAATTATAGTTAACATGTAATGTTATAAAGCACAGTGTAGACAGTCGTCATATTATTCATGGGCTACCGCGTTCAAGTTTATTTTTGATCGCTCTATATTTCCGAATTATGCCTATTCGCGCGTTGATTGTATAATTCCATGCTAATTTTATAAAACTATGCTAAATTTTTTACATTCCGTGTGTGGCACCTATAAATCCTTAGTAATTTCGGAATGTATATATACAATTAAATCTTTCAAAACGAATAACTAATATGTAGACCACAAGACACAATTTAGAGTCATAGACAAGCTATAATGAAAAAAAATTATGGCCTATAGATAAGAAGTAAACATCGCCGACGATTTGTTGTTGTTGCTTTTAGGTTAGTTGGAGTTTTGAGGTTGTGCGTATTCTAAACATATTTAATGGCATTAAAACCAAATATGTGGTATAATCTATTGTTTGTAAATAAACCAATCTGTTTCATTTGCGCATTTTATTTGCGTGTCCGGGCAATTATCTGGGCACTTTCGAATTTCGTTATTTTGTTGCTTATAAACATTTCAATATAAATGTTATTAATTTAATTTCTACAATAAATTATAAAACTGGGATGCAAGAACAAGCTATAGCACGTACGATTGCCGTTTTCTATTATACACTATCAAAGGTATGTGAAAAATATTAGCTTGTAACGAAAACACTTGAATGACAAACAGCTTTAATAGAAAGTGTCAACCATTTGAGAAATTCCACTTAAGTTTTTAACCGTTTTATTAAAAATATCACATGTAAAGATATACTATTCTAAGAAACTGCACCATTAATGGAACATACGAGTACAACAAAGGGACAATATGTCTGTATGTTTCGTCTAAAATTAGGCTCCAAATTAATAAAACATAATGTAAATAATATCGAATAATGTTTGAATAAAAACTGTAACTACCAGTTTCAACATTTATACATTGAGAGAATAATAGACTTAATAAACTTCCTTTGTATAATTTACATAGAGCTGCATTAACATTTAACAAATAGTGTTGAAGTAGGATAATTTTTCATAATTTTACTTACTAACGGAAAATGCAATCCGAGGCGTTTTTATCCTTGTAGAAAATACGTTTTAATACTTTATTCACAACCATATATGTAATAAGGTCATAAGTGGCTTTTAAATAGTTGGAAAATGAGCCATTACCAACAAGTGGATTACCATGACAGCGGATGGGAAGTTGTTTACTTTTACTTCCCGCCCTTGTGGGTAGGGACAGCGGGAATCTTGTTAATCCATCATGCATGCGCGTCACAACCTGTCAAATCAGTTTTTGGAATGAAGTGGTTGTGAATAAAATGGTATACATCACTGTAAATTTCATTCCGGTCTCGAGATAAAGTTAACCTCGACGCTTCGCGTATCGGGTAACTCTCGACAGTAATGAAACACTTTCCACCTAGGTATGTAATATACTATTATTGCCATTCAACATAAAATTAAATTTTGTGGGGATTAGCACATTTTATATTTTATTATAAAATATTGGAAAAAATACGCTTAAAATGACGATAGAAGTTCCAGTAATAAAGTTTTACACACCAAAATTCTGACAACGTCGATGTTAACTCGAAGCGTATACCTACTGCTCATAAACAATGCTAAATAGCCTGAAACGCCAATCAATTAAACTTTAAAATCCGATTTGCTTCAACAATAACAAACAAAGGGATAAAGCTCACCGACTGTGATGCAAGTGCGGTAGTTGGGTTACTGAACAAGGTATAATGTAACATTAATTACCGGAACTGCAGCATCGACATGGCGTAGATTATAATAATGTGACACTACGTAGTTGGTATACACAATGGCGAATCTTGTGCCTAATTGCACTTGCAGAGTTTACAAAACCATGCAAAACTAGCATTAACGACGTGACATTACATTACCATTTTCTAGAAAATACTTATATGAAGTAGCGACCTTAATATACTTCAAGTGACATCAAGAAGATTGATCTTGTATTAAATAAGATTGAACTACATGTGTCATTATAAAATACTGCTAAAACTGTATTTTTTACGACTGTCACCTTTTTGGGAAAAAGCCGGCTCAAGAAACTGGAGAGTATACTATACTGTATTACCCGCTGGGTTCAGAAATTCACATCTCCAAGTTTTAAATTATAATTTTGTTTATTTTTTGTCATACGTGGCTGTTTTTTAGGCAATATATATTACCATAGTCCTGATCTCTCTAATTGTTGCCAATTGGTGTGAGAATGACAGCAAATAGTCAAATTAATTATCAAAGTATTACAAAGACTGACGTGTTCCTGTAGTGATAATATTTTTTATTATTTCCGTAATATGCCTCCCTTTTTTACAAGATTTTTGAATTATTACGCATCTCCCTTATATTGTGTAGTTTATCGCGCATTCATGTCTTATATTAAATCCAACTTTTATATACAATGTCTATAAACTTACAGAGTAATTTGCAAATTTTGAATTGTTCGTCATTGTTTAGCTCATGTTAATAAACTACTTGGTTTTAGACGTAACTGATACCATTTTTAAAGCCGCGTAGTAACACATTGACTTCCATTTTAATTACTTTTGAAACGACCAAGTGGAGTATGGGAAGTAAAAAAGTTTGTTACGTAGTCATCGGCAACATCCCTTGAAGTGATTATAAATCTGACTTACGTAACGCTCAGTTCCCTACAAGCTACACATTCTTGGGTACAGCAATTTTTCATACCTATAAGAGCGAGTTCCGTTACTTCATAGTGACTGTGAATCATCTACTAAATTAGGCATACTTCCGTTATGAGGAATCTCATAACGTTTAATCCACCAACTTTGTGAGAGATAGTGTAAAGACGAAGTTATAATTCAGCCTGTAATAGCTACATCATCAAAAATGTTTAGATAACGATGGCAAGAACATGTGTAAACTGATATAATATGGTCAGTGATAGCATCCAATTTGGTAGGAGGATGAGTACAATATAGCTAATGTGGAAATACCTTATTCTTCAGCTACTGCATACCTACAATGTGGTAAGGCTGTTTCGCACGTAGAAAAGTACTTTTTCTGCAATCATCTTGAAAGTCATTAGTCATTACTTTTAATACCAAAATCTGTCATTGAAGTTAACGTTTCTCTTACTGATGCCATAATATGAAACACAGTAAGTTCCTAGGATTAAATACATATTTATGCATTAAGGGAGATATAAATATGTATTTTCCTTGCCAATCGAAGGTAAAAAATCTGGTGTGATAGACGCACACAACTTCTTTTTACAGTTATCTTATAATCATCCAAAAATGTGATTTTAATTTTTAAGCATTTGTCAAAAATTTTGAAAAATTACAAATTCTACAAAAACGGTACAAAATAGAGCGTTAGTTCAAGAGACAAATTTTCACATATAATCTCATAAGAGCATTAATTCTTTCCGGAAATTTTTTTGAGTGCGTTTCAACAACGTCGTATTAATTTGCCCGAGCGGTACGCGAGGGTAAATTAGGACGTTGTTGAATGCACGAAAAATAATTTGCGGATATGAATTAATGCTCGAATGCAGATTCGGTAAGAAAATCGTAACGACACAAACCCTAAAAAGAAGTAATGTCTACCTACAAAAAATTTCCAAGAAATTTTTTGTTGTCTTGGATACGGCTCGTGAACTAATTTTTCTATTGGCCATTAATGAGTGTCGTACGATTTTCTCTAAAATTTTAAGCTGAATTCAAAAATGTAATAATATACCGGGTGTTCTATTTAAAATAGGAGTTAATAAAAAAATAGAAAAAAACCCATTTTAGAGATATTCAACTGGAAAATCACGTATCTCACATCAATAGATACGAAAAATTTAATAAAAATGTAAAATTAAAAAAAAATCGTTAGAGCCGTTTTTTTCAACGCCATTCCTCTTTTAGTTTAGTATAAAATCTGAAAATGTCATAAGTGTCATATGTCATATTTAAAATAACAAGTATATAATAAGTACATTGAATGTATGGTTGCTAAGAGATGTTTGTAGTTGCATGCGATTTGGGGAGATATAATTCCCCCCCCCCCCCCCAGGATGTTATAAGTAGCTTTTCATATTTTGTATCAAAGATGAAAATGAACAATATCTTGTTGCTAGTAAATAATAGTATATTATGGGACAAGTGGTTGAAATAAAATTTCAACGTTGAGAGTGGTTTTTTTCAACGAGCGAAGCGAAAGAAGTAACTCGACTATTTTTTCTACGAATTTTCACTCATTTTAACAAATTAATGCATAAAACATAAAGTGACATTTCTCTTATAACCAATTGAATGTCAAACAGTTTGAAATCCCGGTAGTCCGAGCATTTCAATCTCTAGTGGTTGAAATGCAATTTCAACCACCGGAATCAATGTCAAAATGACTGATTTCAATGCCATGAGTAGAAAAAAGAACTTTTACTTCCTATGAATTAAAAGTAAGTTCTAAATGGTCGCCTATGGATGCAGTTATTCCAATGAGAAACGTTAAAATCAATCAATCATTTAAAACTTGAAATATTTTGTACTTTTTTTGGTTGTAGAAAAAATAGTATCTATTATTCGGATTAAAAGTTGCTCTGCCTGACTCGCAATCTTTGTATTCGCTCGGCTACGCTACGCTTTACAAACATGTATGTTCAGTAAATACAAAAACATATTTTTTTGAAGTTGGTATATGCATACCTACAATTTTTATACTGGGGATTCTGTATTTTGTTTTGCAAAGGTTTCCCCACCTGCATAAAGGCGGGTTTGAATTTAAAAAATGCAATCAGTGACAATTAATATTTCTTATTATTTCAGCAGCAGAGATCAGAGCAGATATTTTTCCAGAAACTCTCGCCTGAACTTTTACAAAATGTAATAAATATGCCTAAACGCTACGTCAACAGTATCAAACACAATACTTGTATAATATCATTAAAAGTGGCTATTCATAACATTTATGACAGATGCTAAGTAAATGTCACACCCTTATCCTATTAATTTGTTTTAGTAACTTTTTGTACTTAAGTACATTGCTAAACAAAGTTAAATTTTGGAAGTACAGTCATGAATTTTCGGAAATCAAAGGCCACTTTGCGCTTTTAGTTTTGCTGAACGGGCTATAATTGCTTTTTAAACAAAGTGCCACTTTTAATCCTAATAAAATAATATACTATTTTTTGTAATACCTACTTGTTAAATATTTCTTTAAGGACTGTTTACTGCTACGGCCGCAGGCCGTAAAAAGTGTCCGTAAAGACCACGGCCTGCTAAATTGTGTGCCAAACGTCAAAGTGACGTTTGTCACCTGCTTACAGCCATACACAAAATTGGAAAAAATGACATTTTTAAACAACAGTTGCAACGTCCTACGTACGCACTCTCAATCATTCTAAAACGTTATTATACAAATCCAGCGTTTTGATAAAAATAAGTTAGAAAAAGATAGGTATGACCGAATAGTATGTAGGTATGACAAAAACTATTGTACAGTACACGTCCGTTAGGGGCTTTACTGCCTCGCCAGTATTATTCAACTCGATCTTCGAGCTCGTCTGACAAACATTCTGGTTCGGCCGTAAAGGCTATCCTAATGGACTTCTTTCTACTGTAAAATACTATTACGTACTGGGCTTAATTTTTAAAACATTTGAATATTTTTTTACAAATTTTTAAGACTAATATAAATATAGCAGTATACTGCTCCTTTTAAATTTTTGCAAAAAGAGACAAAGTTAGAATAAAATTATTTAAAAATTGACATTACAATTTTGATTACTATTCAGAGCAAAAATTTAAAATAAAGTACATTTCTTTCTTTAAAAAAGTTATTTTTCTTAAAATTGGGTATAGGTAAGTTGGGGAAAATTCTCGAATTTTGGGGCCAAAAATTTGAGATTAAGCCATACTCGCACATTTTCCCCATTTTCCGTGAGAATAATGATATATAAAAATATACACAAATATCCAATAAAAAACGCCGATCTCAAGTTTTATGATTCTGATTATATATACAGTGTGTCCCAGGATTGATGTTACAAGAGGTGTGATGAACTAAAAATTAAGCAAAATGAAATGAATTTATTAAAAATGACGGTTTTCTAAGTAGCTAGATCTTCCTGAAATTTTGTATGGGGCCATAATTTCACATTATGAACAACTTTTCTTGGTAAAATTTTGCCGTATCATGAACAAAAAGGAAGTTTACCTGAAAAAAAAATAGTTTTCGCTTCACTGTCAAGGCCGACTTGTTTTTTCAAAAACTGACAATATTCTTAAAATTCTCTTCAGACCAAGTAGAACCTAATCCCACAATCTTAAAATAAAATTTAAAAATTCTTAGTCCATCTCACCTCTTGTAACACACTGTATGTATGTATATATTTGGTTCTACGAAAATATGACAAATTTTTAATGACTTTTTAGTTTTAATGAACAACATGCGTTGGGTACGATAAAGCCAGTTATCTATTCAGTGCATTTCAGTTAATGCTAGTAAAAATTGCATACTGCGCTTGAAAACAGGGGCAATGACTGCTACTCGGCGGTGTGAATTGCTCGTGTCAACATATGTATGGCGAAGATACGAGCGTTATTTTTAATGTTTGTTTATGGAATATTAAATCTACAAATATTGCCTACTTGAGCGATTCCCTGTTGAAGGGACATACTTAGTATTAAGTTTGCGCCACTGTTTGTTTGGATATCTAATTACCTATTTATAATTCTCTACCATCAACAAACACAACAATTTTAATTTTTGTACACTTGTATTACAACCACAAAAAAATAAACATCGGACCAGACAGATTGACTTCTTCCAGTTAAAAGAATAATAGTTATTTATTGTATAAGCGTTTTAGATGGTGTTTTATCCACGCAAGAATGTTTAAACGCGAGAACGCAGTTCGAGCATTTAATTTTCTTAAGTGGATAAAACGCAACTAAAACACGAATAAAATACAACGTTTTATCCAACAACTCAATAAATATCTAAAAAAACATACGTTTTGTATTGACAGCCATGAAAAGTCATAGTGACAATTTGGAAAGTACCGAAAGATCAAATTTTATACGTTTGACAGTACTGAAGTGTATTGTCAGTCTATGTCAAATTCGAGAGGTTAATAGGTTAAGTTTTGTTTGTTATTTGACACAGATTGACGCAAAACTTAACCTACAAATTTCGAATTTGGCATAGCTTGACAGTGCTACCAACAATGCAGTAGTAAGTGACATGGTTTTATCCACGAGTGGAATAAAGTAATTTAATTATTCCACTAGTGAATAAAGTGGTACTTTAGACGGTTCAAAAGTGTGGATAAAACTTCAATTATAAGGTGATTGTGGATAAAGTACATTATTGATACTCTGAATTAATACAAAAACTGTCCTCAAATATACATTGAACAAAAGAAGTATTTGGCAACCGTTTTACATTTAGTCATACTGTAAAAAATATGTGTGTATGTGATACGCACATTATACAAAATGTAGGCAGTCATAATTTGTTTACTAATGACTAAAATGTCATAAGCACTATCGTTTTGATGCGCTTGTATTTGTTTTATCAGCGAGATAAAGTTAACCACAGATTGGAGGTCTTTATAAGACCGCCTGACAGTGTTAGTTTTCAATAAAAAAAAAATATCGGTTGCCCCTGGAATAAATAATTTAAATTTATAAGTGTGCCCAAAACAGTCTACCAATTTCAATGGCATTTTTGCACGATAAAACGATTTTACTTAGTTACCGCGTTTGTTGCCAAATCAGTAAGTTATGTTTACCGTTCTAGAACGGTAAGTAAAAATTTGAGGTTAGCAGGTAGGTTTTGCGTCAGTTTTGACACAGCCTGACGCAAAACCTCTTAACCTGCTAACCTCGAATTTGATATAGACGATATAGACTTACTGCCACCAACATATTATTCTGTCTATAATGTCATATTTTACTGACATTTGAAGAAAAATACATTTCTATCGTGCTAAAAACGTCATAAGCATCACAAACGTTACGGAATTACCGATCTCAGACAATAATGGAGTCGTCGCTTCGCTCCTGCTCCAAGCAATTATTGTCTTCGATCGGTAAAATGTCCTTACCGTTCTTAATACTTAATATACTATTGTGCATGGTTGAGCTTGCTAATTTATTTACCGCATGAGTTTTAATGACAGTAAGTCGCATTTACGAAAACAGGATAAGGTTTACCAGCATCCGACCATATTTGCTATATTGGTACTGTTTGGTTTATTGTATTGTTTGAATGAATTGCCAAACGACAGTCACTAAACGCTAAATCCCTTAACATACCACAATGGGTTTACTTACTCTTATAGTAAGGCTTGTTCACTAATAAAACCGTTTAACGTTGGCCATAACTTGAAACTCGTATGTACTCTCTTAATTAAAAATAGATAAGATGACAACTTAGAGTAGGTGCACTAAATCCAGACATACTTTCAGTAAATTATAGCCAACCCAAACGGTTTTATTAATGAACACCCTTTATTTTGTGCAACTAATGGGAAAAATATATTCGCGGCTGTGGAAAATGCTGACGAAACGTCAGACTAGTTAAGCGACCACAGAAGCTCGGAAAGTCCACTTTTCCTCCTTGTTACACATACAATTTTGCTCCAATCGCCTAGGCCGAAAAGTTTTCTCAAGCTTTTACTTTTTGTTGTCTAGCAACTACGAAAACATACTGGAATCTTGCATTTTGGGGCCCGAAAACACGTTGTAAAGATATCATTATTCGTTCGAACGTAGAAAAAAACATTTGATTCACATTTAGGATATACCAGTGGCGGCTCGTGACAATTACATTTGGGGGGGGGGGGAGCGTTTGATTTGACAATGGTTTGAAGCATCTGTTGTTTCATCACATTGATTTGCAAAAAATTCGCTTGCATTAATTTGTTCTTTAATTTCTTAACGACATATGTACTACCATACTGTCCAGAATTTCATTTTGTTTCACGTGTTGCAATATTTAGTAAATATTACAATTAGCCAGCGGCAGCGGAGCCTCAAATATCGTGAGCCCTAGCGTCACGTAAAAACGGCTTTTCGCCTATAAATCCATAGCAGTCCAGGGCTCAGATTCGTAGAGCCCATGCCTGCTTAGTGCATATGATAGCAGGCAGTTAGGAGCATATCTTATCCTACGCACAGCTATCGGATGCGAATATAACGGTAGGATAATGCTAAAATATATTTTTAATTAAAAAATAGTTACTTTTTTCTAACGACAGATAGGCTCTTGACGGCTGGGAGGCTCGAGCCTCTGAGCCCCTAAAGATCAGCCGCCCCTGGGATATACTATCACCTATAGAGAAAAAAGAAAAACAATTTATTTTACATAAATATTACTGTTCTAAATAATGTAATGTATTATTTAATATCGAATATATCCATCGATCGGGGAAAAACTAAACGATATTATATGTATTGTCAATTAATTATATTATTGAGAATATGACGGTTAATTTTGAAACAATATTTGTAATCCATTAATATGCTACCAAGGCGTTCTATGAACACGGCTTACGGAAGTCTTTAGATATGTTATATGTTAACATAATTCCCTGTTTATTGGTTTCAGATAAACACGTTATGTTACCAACTATATACAGGGTGTTTCAAAAAGATGTTGCCAAACTTGGTGAGGTTATAGAACACATTGCGGTAAACATTTTTACATATAAACGCCTAGTCGAAAATGTTTGGCTCTGGAGCAATTTTTGTCCATAAACGTAATGTTATTTTGTTGACAGAAAAAGACTTAAATACTTAGTTAAATTTTATTACATCAAGTCCTTCGTCTATGAAACCCCTGTAGCCACACAAGAGGAACGGTTAGAGAGAGTGATGGCAGCCTGTCTTTTCAGCATGTCTTTTCGTGCAGAAAGATCCGCATATGTTACAACGGGTGCGCGATTCAATGAATCGAAGGGCACATTTATGTAACGAGGTTAAGGGTCGCCATTTTGAACCATTATTATAAATTTATTATTTTCACTTTATCTGTAATAAAAATTAACTAAATATCGAAGTCTTTTTCTGTCAACAAGATAACATTACGTTTATGGACAAAAATTGCTCCAGGGTTATAACGGCTCATTTTCGACTAGGAGTTTATATGCAAAATTTGTTTACCACAATTTCTTCTATAACCTCCCCAAGTTTGGCAACACCTTTTTGAAACACCCTGTATAATTCTGTATTATAACAGTTGTAACACAGCAGGGTACGTACGCTCACTATGGAATAAAAATGTATTTATGTATTAACAAAGGTATGAACTAGGAATAGGTATAATTATTTTTTCCCGCTGCTGATCATGTAAGTCAGTGATAGAGCCTTAGTAACAAAACGTGTAAGTCGGTGATTATATTTGTTTGCTGCTTTTTCTTGACAACGGAACTTAATACTATTATTAAGTTCCTAGGATAATAAAATTAACAAAGCAAGATGCAGATTTAGACGTTTTGTTTCTAAATTGTAAGTGTTTATGTGACATGTGACACTCATAGGTAACACGACTCACGAAAATTAATCCTGGTGACAGGTAACAAACCAAACGATTTTTTCAAAAATCTAGGAAAATTTCGATAAGCAGCGGGAAAAATATAATAAGATAACTCGGAATGTAACGCCTATTAACATTTTCGGCAGGCAACAAGCCGGAAGCCGCGACTTCGTCTTGGCTTGTACTTGCCTACCTCAAATGTTAATAGGTCCTTACATTCCTTGTGACTTAAATAGCTATTATAATGCAAGGATTAACCATTTGATATGTTTATAAAAAACAAGAAAATGCATTGAAGTATTCAAAGCTATATTTATAACAAAGTATTTAATACAGTGTTGGTTATATGGTAACAACTGAGTAAAGATTGAAATTCAAATTATTGGTTATTATTATTAGTAAGAATTGACTACCCTCATTAGATAACGCGTACTCTATAAAAACATCAACAAATAGGCTACATGATCTCATTTATTAAATACAACAAAAGCATTCACCTATTAATCACAAACCGACATTTTATAATGTAACTAGCTGTTACCCGCGACTTCGTTCGTGCGAGGTTCGTTATTTGTGTATTAAATAATGACTAATAAATTATTTTCTGTCATCCCATCTCATCCCATCCCATCCTATCCCCGTTCCCGCCCCGTCCCCGTCTCCGTACTGTCGCATCACATCCCATCCCGTCCCGTCCCGTCCCCCCCCTACCATCACATCCCTTCCCTTTCCGTCCCGTTCCGTTCCGTCTCGCCCTGTCCCGTCCCGTACCGTCCCTACCCTTTCCGTCCAGTCCCGTCCTGTCCCCTCCCCCCCTTTCCATCCTTTCCCTTCCCTCCCCTTCCATCCTTTCCCTTCCCTTTCCGTCCCATTCCGCCCGCCCCGTCCCGTCTAGTCATGTCCACCGTCTTGGACTTAAAAATAAATGCGATTTTCGCAATCAACGTCCCAAAAAACCTAAATTACGACACCCATATCGTATTTTAGGCTTATTTACCCCATTTCACCCCCTAAGGGGTTGATTTTCAAAAAATCACGAAATATGTGTGCGCTTATTTGTTTTTAGGAGTACTCCTACGAACTTTCAAGTCGAAATGTCTATTTAATATTATTTTTCCATACAAAATTGGAACCCCCCATTTTACCCCTTTAGCGGTTGAATTTCGAAATATCCTTCCTTATTCCTTGTATACATCATAAAGGAAATCTCTGTGCAAAATTTCAGCTTTCTAGGTGGGTTTGGGCTGGGAGTTGATGAGTGAGTGAGTGAGTGAGTCAGTGAGTCAGGACTTTCAGTTTTATATATATATCGTATATAGATAATGTAATAGGTACACAGGGTAGTATTGAAGGGATTATTGAGAGCTTGCAATTACGTCAAAACAATATGAGAGAGTGTAAGCCCCTTTTAAATACATATTTCGGCACATTGACACTTTGTGGAGGTTTAGTTACGCGATCGCTTAACGTCTACATCTGATAGCCAGTGTACAAATCGACATATACAAAGAAAAGCGACCGATGTCCAAAAATTTTACAGTTCTTTGCGTTAATATTCCACACAAGCTGGTGAAGAAATAATGCTAATAGATACGTCGTTCTTGAGCTGTGGTTGTTACGCTATCATGTTTACATCCAGCTGGGTAACATACTCCACTTTACTTAATTTTCTAACTTTCCTTCAACGCCAAAGCGGTAGCTGTATTGACCAAGTTATGCAATTTTATAAGATCTTTCATAAAATCTTGAGTTGGATGCGATTGATTGAGAAATTATGATAAAAATTGTAAACATATAAAAATAGTCAGAGTCGAAAGCAATACTTCGACAGGTTGTGCCACAGTAAAATAAATTCCCATCGACATTCGCCTAGTTATCAAGATATTTGTAAACTTCCACGGCAAACACTTAATTTACCGTTTTCTGGTTGTAGCTGCCATACTGCCTTTTCAATTAAAATTTATAATTCGCACAGTTCGAATGAATACAAGCAAGAATTGAAGGAACAAAAATGCGTCCACATGGTAGAAAATTATAAAGCATTCCATTGAAGAGGCAGAATCACAAAACTGTAGATATTGCCACGGAAATTAACATCTACAACACACTAGTAATTGAAATTGAACTCAAAGATTACCAAAAATTAATGTTTGGGATGGTTTTATAAGCACCTATGATACACATTATCATCGAAGAGAATAAGAACACATTTTTTCAAAACATTTTAAGCATTGTTCATAAATTTTTCTAACAATTACTATTACCCTTAAGTGATGCATATGTCATATAGCCTTTTAACTCTTCAATATGAAGTAGATTCGCTCTATTAGTACTAACTGTCATGTTATTTATAGAGGGAGTTTATTATAACGCGCAATGTGTAAATGCGTTTATTTCAAAATGCAATATGGAAACGTTACTGGATATGTAAATACATAATATATTCTAAGGAGGAAGGAATTCTGTTAATCAAATGGTATAAAGACTTCAGTTTACAGCAAGTATTTGGGTTATTACATGTCCTGTTATTCCTTCTGATGCTTCTTTTTCAATAAAATTACGGTTCATATATTGCATTTTAATAAACGCATTTACACGGCATGGCGTACCCTTACAATCCAATAGTAACAATCAAGACGTTATGAAAACGGGAACACCACATTGCGTATTTAAATAAATTCACTGTATGTATATTACTCACACTGAATTCGAAATTGACCAAATTATAGTAATGGTGATTCGGTATAAGACAAAAAATGTTGCTTATGCCTATGCAACCACTATTACCATACAATAAAACACAATCTAAATAACGGCTTCATAACTGCTGTAAAAAATATATTTGCAAAGAGAAATTTCATTTACTGACAGCTCGAAGTTTTCTTAAATATTTAAGTCCTTGTTAAAAAAAAAATAACGGTTTATCGATATAAATATTTAAAATAACCATTAACTGATATGAAAAATATACAAATTCTGGTATAAAATCTGAAAAATCCAAATGATGCAGTTGACTCCGGAAGTGAAACTTAATATATACTGCTCAACAAATGAACAGGACCACCCATAAAAATTGTATTTGTTACATTACGTCACAAAAAATATACATAAAAGTTTTTGTTTTATGGTATACTCATATTAAGCATATTTAATTTCACTATTCTCAAATATAGCGCCAGCGTGGCTCGGTGGTTAGAGCATTGGACTGCGGCGCGGAAGTCTGGAGTTCAAATCCCAGATCGAAGCGTGGCGGGCGGTCTACCCAGTCGCTTTAAATAATTGGGAACCTGAGTTCGAAAGAATATGGGGTAATAATGCGGTAGTATAATGCGTGATGCTCACCACATCACCACCTGTCATGAATTTGACACGCGACAGCCGGGTGTGAGAGCGAGGATACGGAAGCTCTGACCTTCCGCCTTGCAGGCCAAGCTCCTTCATGGGGTGTTAGTGCCTCACCATTATTATTATTCTCAAATATTAACTGACGCATTAACAAAATCATATAAATAAAATAAAAAAAATATCAGGAAGAACAAACAAGAGAAAATTAATAGTTTTTTGAGACTCCTCGGAACGTTTAAAAATGTTTGCCAACGATTTAGCATACTTTGTATGCAATGTACTATCAACATTTGGGAAAAACTCAAAATTTTCAAATGATAATAGTTTATTAATGGACTTAGTTTATTTAAACCAAATTATGAAAAGAAATGCTTTTTTAGTGACACAATCCTGAAAGGTTACCAAAAATGCCATGAATGTCCTTTTGGAAAATATTTTTAGAAATTGCACCAATATATGCAAATGGTCCATTTCATTTGTGGAGCAGCATAGTTTGCACACAATATTTAAGTTGTATTATTGTCAAATGCCTCAAAAATATTCTCTGAGAGTTATTAATTTAGTACTCCAACAATCAAATACAGCATACAACATAAAATGTAAAGAATACTTTAGATAGCAAAATTAATATCGATTACTCTTGGTTTTAGTAGCCTACTTCTTCAACGTTAATGTTCCATTTGCTTCAACTTTGATTTTTATACAACACGTATAGTACATTCGGTTTTTGCCATTGATTTTTAATTTTCAAAGAAAATCACCGTAGAGTATTATTTAGAACATAGCAGGCAATAACGAGTCACCGCGTATAAAATGTCTCCTGAATTGTTCATTTACAGTCTCATACACGATTTTAAACTAAGGAAAGCAAAAATAAGATGTTTGTATCCTGGGACAAATGATTTGGTTTTTATATAGAGTTTAAGTTGTACATCGCGATGTCAAAATTGACTATATTCAGTGTGAATAGGAACATTCTTCTCTTTATATTTTTTTTCACCAGCGCAATATACAGGGTGTTAGTAAATAAGTGCGACAAAATTAAGGAGGTGATTCTGCATGGAAAAATAATGATATTTTGTTATATAAATGTATATTCGCAAATGCTTCGTTTCCGAGCCACAGTTAGTTAAAGTTTTCCTTAAAAATTGATAATTTTTTTATTGCTCTGAAACCGGTCAAGATATGCAAATGAAGTTTAGTGGGTTTTAAGAGGTACTTATAGCGCATTCTTTGATATGCAATTAAGAATTTTATATTCATCATTGGCGCGCATACGGGTAATGATCCCGATGTCTTATTTTTTGCATAAAAATGGCGCTACCTACAAAAAAATGACAAGAAAGCTTTTTTCTCACAAATTGAACGAGAAATTCAAAAATAATTTTTATTTTGAAATATCTCAGTGGCGTACCATTTTTTTCTATAAAAATATCGGGATCATTACCCGTATGCCCGCCAATGATGAATATAAAATTCTTAATTGCATATCAAAGAATGCGCTATAAGTACCTCTTAAAACCCACTAAACTTCATTTGCATATCTTGACCGGTTTCAGAGCAATAAAAAAATTATCAATTTTTAAGAAAAACTTTAACTAACTGTGGCTCGGAAACGAAGCATTTGCGAATATACATTTATATAACAAAATATCATTATTTTTCCATGCAGAATCTCCCCCTTACTTTTGTCGCACTTATTTACTAACACCCTGTATATTCTAAATGTATAAGTAGGTAATGCGGTACACTTACTTATTTCTGTTTACAATAATATCAACATTAAGACATTTGTGAAGTGTCAATTTTCTATAACCGAATATCCCCACTATTTGGTTATCTTTGGACAACAAATCATCAGTAGCAAACAAAGGACAGTACGGCAAATCTCTGCTGTTGCGTTTTTGTCAAATTTTCTACACAAAACACTAACATTTAATTCCATTTATCTTAATTGGTTTTGTTATAGACTATTACTATTTACAAAATTAATTTCAGTATCGCTAAGAGCTTTATTACCGCACTGAGTGATGTATTGGATATTACCGCACCCAATGCGGTAAGAAATATTACCGCACTCAGTGCGGTTATAGATGATATTACCCTACTCTTTTTTATAAAACAAATACCTTGAACCAGAATTTATAGATGAAGATAAAATATTGAACAATACTCGTTTGCTTAGGGCAGTCGTTAATATCTATAACGACATTTACGGAGTTTAGTGTGTGTTAGTGTTTGCTATTGTCTTTTGTTTACGTGGAATCGTTTCGTTATGTGAAGGTTAATTTAATTAGATTTAGAACAATAAATCAGACCAAATTGAAACGTCCTTGCACTTTTCCCGAATTTTCCCTCATACAAGAAGCTTGTGTAAAATTAATGATTTTTAGATTTTTTTTTATCACCTTAACAGAGGATGGCAGTAGTATGAGAACGCTTAACATTCATAAAAATATAAAAATACATATAGTACTCATATAATATTATTCAATTTTGTTTTATATCTCAAACATCTCGAGATGAATGAGCTTTGTTGCGAGACTTTTTAGCGATCCTGTATCTGCTCGTATTATGATTAAAGGAAAATAAAATTATCTTACTCACAAAAGGAAATTACTTTACTCTAAAAGAATTAATTACAGTTTTATCATGGTTCAGGACAGAAAAATAGAACATCAAACCTAATATTACGGTTTAATTGCAACGAGATGCATAGACCACTACACTAAATATGAAGCGATCGTTATGCAACTCTTCGTTATACCACTTGTAGTAAAGACAATTAATTATTCCTCTTGATCCTTTACGAACAAGGCACTAACAATTGAAAGCAATTTGTGTAATATATAATTCATTGCCCACTATTTTATTGGATTACTGTTCTACACATTAAAAAAACTTAATGTTTATTTTCTCTCATATTTGGGGTCAAAATTTAAAAGGACAAATCACACCCTACACTATTATAAAATTTGAATTAGTTTTAATTGTCCATGGAAAATATAAATGCTTGAACAAATTATAGCACCATTAATCGGTGTCAAATTGGATGAATGCAGATGCTCTGACTAATAACCTTTTCTATTAACAGTGACCATAACGTGAAAAAATCCATTTAGTCACAACGTATTAGAGTCATTCTCTCAACACCGTAACAAGTTCAAAGAACAGCCCGAGGGGATATTTCAGTGAAAATCATGTCATCGTTTTGCAAATTGGACGTGTTGCTGTAACTAGAAAATTCCACTTCAGTTGCTTACATCACGAATAATTGTTGTACGCTGATATAGAACTAGCGTTCATTAATTTTTACATACAACTTGCGAAATAAAATCAAACAGTGAGTCACACATTATAGCAGACCAAAAGTGGGGTCTTCAACCCTATTTGCTTCCCATGGGTATGTATTCACAACAATTTATTTTACACCCTTAAATAGCATACTGGTACCCGCATGCCATTCACTGAAGTTATTCTTAGCAACGCAGGAATTAAATGCATGCTTTATGATTATTGTGTATAATGGCGAGGTATGCATAGTAGAGCAAGCTCTATAGGAGTAGTTTTTAAAATGCCTTTTAAAATTGTTGTGATGCCGTACATCGACATTAGGAAAAACGAAGTTAATAATAAAACTACGCTAGTCTGTTGGCGCAACTAACAAATTTAACGGCTTGTTTTTGAACTGCGGTTCGAATTTTAGAAGAGTAAAGAAAGTTATCAATTTTTGGAAGTATCTAAAATCATTCTAACAAACACACCTTAATTTCACACCTTTAATTAATATGAACAATATATTAAAGTAACCAACTTAATCCTTGTGACAACACATAGCAGTGGTTACTAAAAATCAAAACGAACGTGACTCATTTTTTCAATGTTTTATTAATCCTTGCTGTATTTAATGTTATTTTTCCTGCAATGAAGGCACAAACATGTACTATGCAAGACAAAAAAAAACTGGGACAACTCTTGATAGAGATTTTAGCATAATTTGATTACCTTAAACGAGGCTTTAAAAAATTACATTTATTATAACAATTCTGATTCATAGCAACCTCGAAACAAGTTGACGGTTAAGTTAGAAATACCTAGCAACTATACAGTGTACATATTAAGGCAGTCACATTCACAGCAGACCATAATAACTGTCCCAGTTTGTTTGTCTTGCATAGTACATACAATATTGTAATGTTAAGTTGTATACTTGTAATTACAATTATAAATTATAATTACAAGAAAACTAAATGGTGGAATAAAGAAGCAACAGACTAAATGAACACCAAAAAAAAAACCTAGAGAAGATATATTTAAACGAAAATGAAAAAAGATAAATATACCTCCATTACAAAATGAAATAAAGCTAAAGAAGTCGTCAAAAGAGCTAACAAAAAACATGGATGGAGTTTCGAAGAGAAGTGGATGAAAAGTTTGAATATAAGCAAAATAACAAGAATTAATTTTGGACGATAGTCAAAAATCTAAGAGGAAAGTATGATAAGCAGAACTGGAGTATTAAGGATCAAAAGGGAGATACAATTACGGGAACGATAAAAATACTGGACACCTGAAGAGCGAACATACTACAACAAAAAATTCACGTCAGTTAAGCCTAGATTGCAGCAAGTGCGAGGAACATAAATAACGCCAACGAAGCAGATAGGAAAGAAGAGGAAGAGATGGAATCAGCCCCGAGATGATTAAATATGGCGGGAAAAGAATGATGACATGGATTCAAAGAATATGTCAGAAATCATGGCACGGAGAGGATATACCACCTAAAGATTGGGAAGACGATATCGTAATACCACTTCGTAATAATGGCAATACTAATTATTGCGACAACTATCGGCCCAAACGCCTATCATCATACGTACAAAATATTTATCCAGAATAATAGAAAAGAGAACAGAACTCAGGTAGAAGACAAATTGCAAGGAGAGCAAGCAGTAGGTTTACAGACACGATAGACAAACGCAGAACCATATAGTCGTATATACCCTAAGAACAGTAATAAAAAGAAAATAGAAGAAAGTAGACAGCTCCATCTTACTTTTATCAATCTGGAAGCAGCATTATAGATACGGTAGCAACATTCACACTATGGGCGGCAATGAGATCAGCATGGATATAAAAAATAATAATACAAGCAACTAAAAGGTTGTATACGAAGATAAAGGGAATAGGGTAAAAGTTAATAATTTTGACATGGATAGCGGGCTTAAACAAAATAGTAATCTATCTATACATATATAAAGGAAAGTCACAACCCTGACTAATCAACGCAGAGCCGAAACCACTGGCACTAAAAACTTGAAATTTGGGTGGAAGGTTCGGTTTGTTACGTAAGGTAGTGCTAAGAAGGGATTTTTTGAAATTCGACCCCTAAGGGGGTGAAAAGGGGTAAAATGTGTTATCACGAATTCCTCAATATTTTTTACACCCGATAAGATATCGACTTGGTGTTTACTTGCAAAGATTATCAATGCAAATACCTAGAAACGTATTTTAGGATTTTGCCCTAATCAATCCCTAAAGGTGCAAATGTGGATTGGGGGTGAATTAAAGAACCCTAAGTATTTCCTATATTTATTGAGTTAGAACATTCTTTTTTGGCACATAGATTGATTTTTAAAATATTTAGAAAGGGGTGTAAGGGAATTTGAAAATGTTAACCCTAAAGGGGTAAAAGGAGGAAAAACTGAAAAGGTGTGGGGGGTTAAATTTATTAATTGTTTTCGCCTTGAGTTCCATTTCACAATAAAATGGGTTAAAAGGGATATTTTGAAGTTCCTCCCCTACGGGGGTGAAAAGAGGTAAAATGTGTTTTCACGAGTTCCTCAATATCTCTTACACCCGATGAGATAGCGATTTGGTGTTTACTTGCAAATATTATCAATGCAAATACCTAGACACTTATTTTAGTATTTTGCCCTAATCAACGCCTAAAGGTTCAAGTCTGGATTGGGGCTGAATTAAAGAACCCTAAATATCTCCTATGTTTATTGAGTCAAAACACTCTTTTTTGGCATGTAGATGTATTTTTAAAATATTTAGAAAGAGGTGTACGGGATTTTGAAAATTTTAACCCTAAAGACGTAAAAGGAGGAAAAACTGAAAAAGGGTAGGGGGTGAATTAAAGACCCTTCGTTACTCCTATGTTTATTGAGTTAGATCAGTCTTTTTTGGTATATAGATATATTTTTAAAATATCTAAAAAATGGTTTACGTGATTTTGAAAAATGTACCCCTAAAGGGGTAAAAAGGGGGTAAACTATGTTTTCACGAATTCCACAATATCTCTTAGGCCCGGTAAGATATCGACTTGGTGTTTGCATGAGTAGCTATCCAATGCAAATGTCTAAAACCACATTTCATTGCCCTAATCAACCCTTAAAAGGTGCGAATTTGAATTCGGGGTGAATTATAGAACCCTTTGTATCTCCTGTGTTTATTGAGTTAGATCAGTCTTTTTTGGTATATAGATATATTTTTAAAATATCTAAAAAATGGTTTACGTGATTTTGAAAAATGTACCCCTAAAGGGGTAAAAAGGGGTAAACTATGTTTTCACGAATTCCACAATATCTCTTAGGCCCGGTAAGATATCGACTTGGTGTTTGCATGAGTAGCTATCCAATGCAAATGTCTAAAACCACATTTCATTGCCCTAATCAACCCTTAAAAGGTGCGAATTTGAATTCGGGGTGAATTATAGAACCCTTTGTATCTCCTGTGTTTGTTGAGTTAGATCATTCTTTTTTGGCATATAGATGTATTTTTAAATCTTTAGAAAACGTTTTTAAGGGTTTTTTAAAGTTCACCCCTAAACCGGTAAAAAGGGAAAACTGAATAGAAGTAGGAAGTTAAAATTATTTTTCGCTGTGGGTTCATTTCAGTATAAAACGGGCTGATTTGTTTTAGAAATTGCACCCCTAAGAGGCGAAAAGTGGTAAACTGTTTAGCGTATTGAGTGATGGAGGAGGGGGACACTCTAGAATGCATTTGAGATTTAGAAGAAAAAACAAACATTTGTAGTCCGTACGAAGAACGGGCATCTTGCTAGTGGACGATATAATAAAGAATTGCAAGGAAATACCTTCAACACAAAAATAGAGAACTAGAACATGAGGGCAATATACAAATTTAGTTTTGCAGACAATATTGTTCTGATAGCAAGCAATAGTAAGAAATTACAAAGAGCAGCAAACAAATGAAGCAACACAATAAATACGGCAGGAATGAAAATTAACAATTAACAGGAGCAAAGTTATGTGAATAAGAGAGCAAGATTCCGATGAGGAAAACATAAATATAATTTGCGAAGAGAAGCTTCTAAAAATGGCGGACTACTACGAATACCTGTGAGTTATAATAAAGCACGACGAAACAATAAAGAAATACACAACTGAATATCTAAAGCAACAAAAGTACACTTCCAGATTAATCACCGAGTAAGGAAACCAAACTACATTCATATAAATCAATTTATGCATTCACTCTAACATACGGAGCAGAATGCTGGACAATTCAAGATCAACAACGAAGTAGAATAATGACAGCAAAAATGAAATACCTTCGAGTAGTTGTGAGAAGAACAAAAAGAGATGGAATTAGAAATGTAGCAACTGGGAAGAGCTACAACTGGAACCTCTAGTAGAAACTCTACATAGAAAACAGCTGAGAAGGTATGGTAATGTGGTTCAAGCTGAAGAGAATACCAAAGAAAATAATGGAAGCACGAAGAGAATGGCAAAGAGGAAGTGACAGGTCACAGTTAACATGGTCGGATAACATTAATATGGCGAAAAGAAAAGGGAAACGTATAGAAGATCAGCAGGAAATAGAAAGACATTCCATAGGCGGATGGAGGACCCGACACCCTAGGATGTAAGGTATAGAGAAAGTAGCGAGTTTTATAATTCAATAAAATTCGCTTCTAGAAGATCTCCATATAAACTATTATAACTGGAAACAAATAAGTAGTATATACGTGTTCAATGTACACTGCGTCTATGCACTGGAGTAGAAAGATCAACTTGTTCTGTGACGGCCGAGACACAGGCACGTTTACCTTTTGGTCTCGCCGCGTGAATCTGGCTGTGTCCATTATAAATCTATTTTATGTCCTACCAGTACATTAATTGAAATTAATGACTGTATTTTAAGGTATCTTAGATAGAAAATAACGCTCCAGGGCAATTATTTTCTTCATAAGAACACTAGGGTTATTATGAAAAATTAACAGTATTTGTTTCCACGGATACAACTTTATTATGCACCACTGTCACAATGAAAATTAATGACAGCTCAGCTAATGTCACAAATCTAACTTAGATCAGCTAACTAGATCAATCTTAAATACCATATCATAGTAATTATATGAATTGAATATGAATATGAATTAGGTAAGAAAATTGGTAGGACATAAAACCTTGAAGGCACCACGGGCATTATGAGCTAAGAGCCCGCGATTGTTGTACACACCTCGGGCCAAAGGCCCTCGGTTAGTACACTAACAATCTTGGGCTCTTATTTTACTCATAATGCCCCTTGGTACCTTAATAACTATTACAACTTGTGCTTTTCTGGTATCGTATATTTATCCATATTATACGAATCATGGTGTAAAAAATACAAGATGAAACGTTCCCGGCGATGCGCAGTCGCTTAGAAAGTAAAGGGGAGCTGTCAACCAATCCCCAATGGGCCTAATCAGGAAATTCATCATGCCCGCGATCATGGTGTAACCTTGGCCGCGATCGTATATTGTTGCTGGCAGTGTCAGTTGATGTCAAATTCGAGGTTAGCAGGTTAGGTTTTTCGTCAGTCTGACACCAACTGACACAAAACCTAACCTCGAATTTGACATACACAGCGTTTTCAACAATACACTTCAGTACTACCCGGTTATCATTCGTTCCCTTTGTGGGTCCATTCCTTATTGGTTGAATTTGAGGCTCCGCCCACAATGCATGCATTCTGCGGAACGTTACACCTTGTATTCTATGCACCATGATACGAATGATAAAGATGTACTAACTACGTGTCATAAACAAACTCACGCTTGCAATGAACTGTCGCAAATAATATTTATTTCGTCTAAAACAAACGAACCAGAAGGCAAACGTTTTAGCGTGTCAGCGGTCACAGCACTATTCCATTAGCATCGTATTATCCTTATGGTGTGTACTCATGTGGCACATAGTATAGGTTGGCAACTGTAAATTTGTAAGAAATGGCCAGTATATTTTATGAACAAGTAACACACCTGGTGGGATATAAACAAGTAATTAATTAAATACGATTGCAGTAAAAACAGTAAATTATTGTAACTTTTAAACATACTATTTAGCAATAGAGTAATTTGTATGTGGGAATTTGGATGAATAAACTAAAGCTACGCCGCGGCCAGAAAATCAGAGATTATTAAACAAAAGAGTGAAAGGAACTCGCCTTTAATTAGTATTTTCATTTGTCTACGTGTGAAGTAGTTCATTTAAACTTTTAAAAATATTTATTATCACAATTAGGCCCACATAATAGTTAAAAATAAAGGATGTCAGTATTTCAACATTTATAGTTCTATATAGAGTTGCTAAAAGTCGAGAAATGCGGCTCTCCTGTCGAATCGCTTTATATCTCAAAAATTAAGGATGTCAAATTGGACTGATATCGCCGCTACATAGCAACACAAGTCATGTGTTAACTGTTTAGTAAGCTTAAATTTTTTCTCTTTTCGAAAATATCAATATCATATAGCTTGACAAAAGATGTCCCTGCGGCTGATATTTACATAAGAAAACTTTAAACCGACACCATCAAATGACAATAGCAGCTAATGTTTTTTTTCGTCAAAATGCTTCCTTGTTGTTTTATACCAACAGGAACACCTGATTGTAAGTGAATAAGCAACTAAAATAAATGAGAAGTTTAGATTTAAATAAATATATTTTAATTTAGTACCTCATTTTAAATAACAAATAATTGTAATGTTCACTTCAAACACATCATGATCAAATTACTAACTGCAAATATATTTATTCCATTTATCATTTCAAATAGCTTGAACACAACACCCTGACATCGCTGTATTTTAAACGATGTACATTTAAAGATAGTTAATTCACATAGAATGTAAATTTTGATACACGAGAGTTCTGACAATTTCTATCCCCATTTAATGCAGATTCTCTTCATAAATCATGCAAGCTTGACGTGTTTAGGCTTTAATTTTAACTCTGCTAACAAGTTATTCCGATACAATCGATTTATATAAAATACGAATAAAAAGAGCGTAAAATTTGCCGATAGCTCGGTTTCTGACAAGCGGTGATAGAAAGTTACTTGATTTCATCTTTCAAAATCGACAACTTTTATCCAATTTCACCCACTAAAGAGATACACTACAAAATGTGCGTTCAAATATAAATATTTAGTGCTTTAAATTGTTTTGTTGATAGCGGGAATCGATTGCAAAATGCTCTTAAGCTAAATTCATCACTAAATTTGTGTTTACTTAAAAACTAATCATTTCAGATCTTTGTTTACATGCTTCCAATTACTACCAAGCTATTATTTATCTCAATACAAGAATATGCGTACACTCTTCATTTAGATACGAAAGAATTGCATAGTTTGATATTTACAATGAACATAATATAAGATGATAAAATGCTTTTCTTCTCGTTCATCTTAGCCCATGATGGCGTACATCGAGTAGGGTTAAAATTGGGATCATATTCATTTTTCGGAGTGGTCTCTGTTCCCCATTCTTTATTGCAATAATAATTTTTTCTCGTTATATACTTTCGTTCTCACGTGCTCTTCCCATGATACTTTTGATATGTTTTGCTTTGCTATTGTTCTTATTTCCTCCATTTTTATGGGTGTTGTTTCATTACTCATTATGTGTGCATTCCAACTCCATTCTTTATTTTTAATTTTGTTTACTAACTACTACTTTGCTTCTAGTTTAATTTTTCTGCTTTTGTTTCTTATCCACCTTTAAACCATTTTAAATATCGAGAAACCGGCAACCAGCAAATTAGTTATCCTAAACAAGCTAATTTCACTCACATTTGTGGTTTACGATTTTACATACTGCAACAATAAATTATTTCAGAAATTAATAAAGACAACTTAATTATTATTTAATATATTTCAGGACATTATTTTGGATAAAACTTAAAAAGTGAATGTTGCTGATGTGTTAGGTTCCTTCTACTTGGCCCAATTATTATTTAAAAACAAAACTAAAGTTTTAATTGAATTTTACACTATTACAATAAAGTTGACAGAACTTTCTACTTGAAGAGTGAATCTGTTATTATTTTTCAGATATGTAGGTCTATTATCAACAACTAAGTAAATGAAAGTGTTACACACAAATTACACAATTATAACACATTGGCAGGTTTTTGCAACACTTGAATACGCTACTGTAGTAGTAATTTGCTTACTTGGTGACGTTATTTGGGGCAGTAAAATGGGTCGTTAAGCAAACTGAACTTTATGTTTATTGTGCATACTTACAACCTTCACAAAGTCATGACAAAGAAAGAAATCTACTCTTTCCTCGCATTAACCTTAAGAAATTGAGATCATATGGGTACACTTGCTGCCGAATAGCTAAACTTTCCAACTTACATAAAATGATATAACTCCAGATCATGATCTGTACCTGTATATAAATAACTATTTTGTACATTCAAATACATTGCAACATTTTATTCCCAGTACATGAACAATACTATATTGTTAGTTCAAGCTTTTATATATTTAAGAGCACACAAGTATTTATACAAAACAATCACGTTGTACAACAAGAAGTATAAATTAAAAAATATGCAATCTATAAATATAATTATATAATTACTATCATATGGCATAAAATTCTATTGTTTCACAAAATGATTGTGGGTTCTTAATTATTGTTGAGAGTTTTAACTACGTGTCATCTTGCCATTAGAATAATTAACATATAGTTTTGAAATTGAAACGTGATATGTACATTGTACACTTATGCTGATATAGCTTGTCCTTCAGTGATGGTGATAGGCATAGTTAGTTTTCATTTCGTTGGTAATGGTTCTGGAACTTTATCTCATAGAAAATAATTCAAATTACAAATTTAATTGAGCCTTAGAAGAAAAATTCCTATTCAGCCAATTTGGTAATAGCTAGTAGAAACTTAAAAAGCAAACAAACAGGTTATTGATGAACTTACATAAAGGTAAAAAATAAGAAGTAATATGAAGCAGGTAAAGAGCACAACAAGTAACCATCATGTAACGCAATGATGTTACGTTTTTGGTGCCCATCTATCTTAAGACATCGGTAACCATTATTTACCACAAGCTGAATACTAATTAAATTTCAAAACCGAAACCTGAAAGTTGTATATTTATTTGAGATTATCAAGATACCTCTTAATTCGACCTTAAGCCAATGTTCCTTATTACAATGCTGCAAAATGGAACACAATATCCTTAAGTCATATACGGTGTGTTCAAAAATAAATGCCATAAGGGTTGCCCATGGAAAATAAAAGTAATGTCAACAGCACGCTTTAGAATTCAACTGTCATCACTGTTGTTGTTGTTGTTGTAAGTTTATATTATACGCTGATATCGTGAATGCAAATCCTAAAGCTTGCTGCCTCTAAAGCTCGCTATTAACACTAGTTTTATTTTCCATCGCCAACTCTTATGTAAATTCTTTTTGAACACGTATTTAATACTACAAGCAAAGACGGTCGAATAAACTCCAAATAGCTATATGCATATACGACAGAATCGCAATGTTCATCCTTGAACCGTCTGTCTATGTCTATACTTACTAAAAAAATACAAAAAAGAAAATGAAAACAATGAAAGAAAACCAGTCATCGTTAATAATCCAGTACTGAAATAAAGTACGTTCCTCAATAATGTATCCGCGTATAATTCCTACCGTAGTTCGGCGAGACAAAGGAAATTACACATTCTATAGCTGGAATGTACAGGTTTACGTTGCAGTACAAGAAGTACAGAGTCGAGCCAATAACCATAAAAGTGTTTTATGTCCTTTTTACAACACGTTTTCAACGAACGTTTGTAAATCTCTAATTATATACGAGTACAATGGCAGCAGTGGTGCAGTATTTCCTTCGCCCCTGGTTGGATTGTACCATGAATAAGTTGCAACTTCCAAGATCAGAGGTACCCTTTTAGGGAGTAACATAAAGTTGAGCTTTTTGAGAAGAAAACGTGACTATATTTTAAATTAATTATTTTAGAGCATGTTTCGTATAATGTCGTTCATAGGTAATTGGATTTTATGCTTGCAGCAACTCTATAAAACTTTGAATGCTAATAGATGTTTTCTTTTCGTATAAATCTGCATAAAACGGAAAGGGTTGGATACAATTTATCGGAAAATGATGAAATTTTAATTTGCAAAAACTCTATATAAAAGCACACTGCGCTGTAGGATGCGAAAATGTTATTAATCATTTTTAGAAATTGAATCGCAAGTATTTTGACGATTACCACAGTGTAAGTACTATATCGAAGTATCCCTATTTGTCAATGGCCGTTCTCAAGCAAAATTTTGAAAACCACTACTAATGTCAATTATATACACTTGTCTAGCACGGTAGATTTAAATTTAAAAAATGAACAGATCGGACGGTCAATTTTGAACACATCCCTTCTTTCAGTAATGTAGAAGTATCTTCCTTTCTTGATTTTTTCTGATCAACTGGTTAGAAAGTAAAAATATCTTGCCACAAACTCCTTGAACTTGAAAATACAGAGTGCCCCAAAACTAAATTATCATGTTAAACTGGGAGTAGATGGTACTCTCTAAGTTAAAAATGGAAGCAAACTCAGGTTCTCGAAGATACCTAACCAAAACTGTTTTTTCTTCGAAATTAGGTAAAACATAAATTTTAGATTTAGCAGAAATGTCATATGAAATATTCATAGAACATAACAAATTCAGATGGTAGCGCAATACATAAGTGACAGTTTTTATTTTTCCCTTTAACAAATTAACATTTCTTTTTTCGAAAATCTTATAAAAATGTTGTAAATTTGCATTACATCTACACAAAATTGACGAAGAATCTGTAGAATGAATCATTTTAGAGTAAAACAAAGTTACATATTCTTAACGATTAGATAAAGTTTTTTTTTTAAATTTCATTAAGGAACAATGCTGCGTCTCCGAAATGAAATAGACTAGAGCCCGACTTTTGAAACATCCAGTATAAATTCCATGCGAATTGGTCTAAAAGTTTACAAGATACAGAATATCACACAAGTATATGATCAGAGATCTTTAAAAACCTATGGAGATAAAATTTGGCAAAAATGTAAAATTTCGGTTTATTAATGAAAGTAACGGTTGGTTTTCATACGCTATAATTCAATTAACGTACAACAATAGGCGGCTAAATATAATAACGATGCTAATATTGCATACACCTTAGTACAGGGTTTATTAATAAACAATTAGGACTATACAACTTCTTCGTTCTTAGCAGTGTGTAAAAGATTTATTCATTCTATTAGAGAAACACGTCGAGTTCGCAAGTGAGTTATATACAAATCTGCCACTCCAACATTAAATTTTTCTTCTATTCTTCTTTTAAGCCTTTAGTATATTTGTTTCCAAGTTGAATCTTTCCGTCTTATGGCGGACGTGCGGAGATTTTTGCAACTCGATTATTTGCCACTCTTTGTACATGTTCATTCCATCTCAATTTGTGTTGCTTTCCCCAACGTATTATGTCCTCTATTCCACACATTTGACGAATTAGACTATTACTGATTAAATTCCTAGTCACACAGACAATTGCAAATCTTCATTCGAGTTCTTCTATGATTAACTTCTTCGTAATCGCTGGAAATTCTGGACATTCTTCGGCCATTATCATAATAAGCATTCGCTGTGACACTTTTTGGTAACGCATTAACTGATAACGAAACGCCCAGAATATCTTGTATCTAGCCGTATAAAGTAGAAGGTGCTTAGTAATAGAACAACCCTTACCTTTTTTATATCACGAAAGGAGAATGAACTACTTCCTAATGTGTAATTCGTTTTTAATGCTAGTAAGTAACCAATTTTCTAATGCCCGTACTCATAGTCCGTACTCCGTTCGATCTCTGACTTGAGAAAGTCTCAAGTACACAAACCGATTCCATAGTTGTTACTTGGTTGCCAAGCAATACTCCACCGGTGCTTGCTGGCATGCTTACACAAGTTAGGCAACGACCAACCTTGAGAAGTGCTCAGTTATACCATAACCACACTTTTTTGACATTTCGGCCTCTTTGATTTCAGCATTGTGAAAGTTAGTGAAAGTATAAAGAAAGATAAATGATAAATATATTATTGGGAACAAGAACGTTTTGAATTGTTAGAGTTCTTTGACATGCTAGAAGAAGAAGACAGTGGTAATATATTAAGGATGTCGAAAAGATATATCAGGATAATGGAAAACCCCCTAGAGTATTATTCAGATGACGATTTCCCTGAAAGATATCGTTTTAGAATACACTTTGTTTTACACAGGATCTTGCCGCTGGTATTTGATAATCTCAGGAAGATAAACAATCGAGAACTGCTTTTTTTGCCAATAGCACAACTGTTGATAACCTCACGGTTTTATGCTACCGGAAACTATTAAGGGAATAATTTCCTTAGTTTTACGAGCCCTAACCACTATATATTCGGCCATTTCAATAATTTTACTCTACTAACGTAAAACAGGATTTTATGAGTGGACGGAGAACAATTAAGGCACCGCATTCGCGGATTAAGGATTAAGGATTTCGAAGATTTCTTATCATGTTTTAACAAAAAGAAAATGTTGTACCTTAATTGTTTTTTGTTCAATCATAAAACTCTGTTTTTACGTGAAGGAAATAAAATTATTGGAATGGCCGAATATATAGTGGTTAGGGCTCGTATAATATAATATGTGAAGATTAATAACATTTAATGTTATCCTACTAGTAGCCTAATAAGACCGGTAGCCACTTATGCCGCAGAAATAATGTGCTTCACAAATAAAGAAACCGAAGAACTAAGGATTTTCGAATGGAAAATACTAAGGACAGTACTTGACCCAATACGAACCAGCGAAGGCGACATCAAAGCTAGGATGAACCATGAATTATTAAGGGATATAAATGGGGGAGATATAATAAGGTTCATAAAAGCCCAACGCATCAGATGGCTAGGGCATGTGATGAGAGACGAAGGAAGCACAACAAAAAATATCATGCAGTGGAAACCCGCGGAAACCCGAGCAAGAGGAAGACCCAGAATAACGTGGTACAATGAAGTAATAGAAGATCTTAAGAAAATGGGAATCAATAACTGGAGAGACCAAATAGTGAACGGGTAAGTTTTGAGACAAATAGTTAATAAGGCAAAAACTCACAATAATCTGTGAACAGTACGCGTAAGGCCCTGAACACACGGGATTCCGTTTCCCAGATTCGGTATGCGGGATACAGAATCTGAGTCTGTTGAGACACGGCGACTGAATCTCAGACGCGGGCCTTCAGTCACTTGCAGTGCCGTGCTGTTATGGACCTAGCATTGCTGTTCTTTGTTTCTGTCGAATTAGTCTAGAAGTGCTGTATTTAAAATCAGGGATTGGGCTCTACTAAGCTAATAAATTTTTCATTGTCACATAATGTACATTCTATGATCGTTGTATAGTAATGAACGCCTTGCTTATTCGATTTAAATAGAAGTTGAAGAAAATCTGCTACGCCTATGACATGATATCATATGTTCTGGCTGGCAAAAGTAGGCGAGTCCAGGCCGTGGTACACGTGGACTCATATCCTCTATATGCTCCAATGGTAAATCGGTATCCGAGATACAGAATTTGTAGCCGGCGGCCGAAATGGACAGATACGGAAAATCGGCCGCCGGCGACACATTCTGTATCTCGGATACCGATTTACCATTGGAGCATATAGAGGATATGAGTCCGCGTGTACCACGGCCTGGACTCGCCCACTTTTGCCAGCTAGAACATTTATGATATCATGTCATAGGCGTAGCAGATTTTCTTCAACTTCTATTTAAATCGAATAAGCAAGGCGTTCATTACTATACAACGATCATAGAATGTACATTATTTGACAATGAAAAATTTATTAGCTTAGTAGAGCCCAATCCCTGACTTTAAATACAGCACTTCTAGACTAATTTGACAGAAACAAAGAACAGCAATACTAGGTCCATAACAGCACGGCACTGCAAGTGACTGAAGGCCCGCGTCTGAGATTCAGTCGCCGTGTCTGAGCAGACTCAGATTCTGTATCCCGCATTCCGAATCTGGGATACGGAATCCCGTGTGTTCAGGGCCTTAGTGTATACGCGCGATAAGTGTACGTACATGTGTGTGCGCGCGATAATAATGTGCTATACGGGGGACTGATCCACCCCAGCAACTGGATCCACAAACTCTCTGGAAGGGACAGCTATACTCCATCAGGAGTGTTACGCTTATATATATACTAGTTTGTTGAACAATATTTTTGCTTTGTATGCTGTATCTGGTCACTTACGGGGAGCTAGCCAACAATCTGTTAGCAGAATTATAAAAAGAGTTTTAGTAGCATTCGCCGAATATCTTGGGGATTTCATTCACTTCCTAGAAACTGAAAATGAATAGAGGCACAATATAGACTCAGCAATCATCAGCCACTCTGTGTTCTTCATTTGGGTCATCGTTGCATCGGTCCTTTTGTCTTCAACGATTTTGTAGTGCGCCACTAAATTTGCTAGCAGCAATTTTTCTTTTTGCGTGTAGGCTATAATTTCTATACCATCAACTAACGTTTGTCAAACAATTCAGCAGGCCGTGGGGTTATGTATGACAATAATGACCCAGACGGCAACGTAACAACGTAAAAGTTACTAGATTCCAGCGATATTCATTATCTTCGCCGAGAATTGCCGAAGTCTTGTTTATGACATAAAACCGATACTGAGCATTCGTGAATACTTGAGATCGACTCCATTGAGCATTGCTCAAGCACAAATTTGAGACTCGACTCTGAGTACGGGCATAACCTGCTTTACGCCAATGGAATTGCTACATTTTTAAAAGCATGGGTCAATCAAAGTCACATTATACCGACAATCAGACTATCTCGGACTATCTATTCTCACAATAACATTTACTGTCGCCTCGCTTATTTTTGCAAGCGGCACCGAATAGTTTGCAAAAACTTTAAAGTGGATATATGCATTAGTGTTCTAATATAAATAACGTTCTTTGATTTTTAAACTATACCAATTTTACCTGTCACTTTGAATAGCATAGCTGTACCAAACAGAAAGAGAGATTAATAGAGTGATATGAAACTATATTCACATATATACGTAATGGTGTTAAGAAAACAGAGCAAAGAAAGGTGCCTCAAGAGCGATCAACAAAAAACGTTGCATTAAGCAATGGGATCACACTAATGAATACCTGATCTAAGTTTTTTTTTTATTTTTTTTTTTAAATTTTAATTACTAGATCAGCATACAAAATGCTATACATAGTATTGATAACATAGAACTATAACTATACTTAATATTATGTACAATACATAGAGCGCTTTTTCGTGTTAATCATTTTCACTGCTTTCGTCACTGGTTAGAAATATATCTTGCGGTAATTGTCTTTTCAGTCTTTTGTGAATATGTCGTTTACCTAGCGAATATGTCTCTGCACTATCACAGTTGTGAATATTATGATAATAGGTGTTGCTTAGTTTATGGATATGATCACGTATTAGTGGGATTTTTAACTCGCGGTGGATTTGGGAATTTCTTACATACCAAGGAGCGTTTATAGAAATTCTGAGGATTTTGTTTTGAAGAGTCTGTATTTTGTTGATTTGGGATTTTGAAGCTGCACCCCAGACTGTGCACCCGTAAGTCATTATGGGTCGAAGCACTGATTTATAAATTAGTAGCGCGCACTCCGTTTTAAGAGGGGATCTTTTGTTAATTAGATGATATAACTGTCCCAATCTGTTGTAGCACTGATTCAATTTGCGATTAATGTGGTATCCCCACGTTAATCGCCGATCCATATAAATACCTAGGTATTTTATAGCACTGTCGGGAGGATTCCATTCGATTGGTCTGTTATTAATTATTATGTTAGCTGGCTCTTGAGGTCTCCTTAAGGTAAATATTTTGGTTTCGCACTTGTTTTCGTTGACTTCCAGTTTCCACGTTTTAAACCAACCCATAAGAACGTTGACTGAGTTCTGTAGCTGTTGCGAGGCAGTAGCTATATCTTCATGTTGAACTATTAGCGCTGTATCGTCAGCAAACATAGCTATCGTAGTACTCGGAGGTTGGGGGATATCAAACATATAGATATTAAACAAAATTGGTCCTAAAACAGATCCCTGCGGCACACCCCCTCTGATCTTAGTGACAGTAGAGACACTTGAGTTAATACAAACAGAAAAGGTTCTATCTGTAAGAAAGGATGCTATTATTTTTACCAGGTATGAGTCTATTTGTATATTTATGAGTTTATAGATAAGCCCATCAGTCCAGACCCTATCGAACGCCTGTCTAATGTCGATAAATGCTGCTACGGTGTGTTTCTTACTCTCGAATCCTTCTTCAATTATCTGGGTAATTCTAGTTAGCTGGTGGATGGTAGAATGTTTTGGCCGAAACCCAAATTGGAAGGTGGGTAAAATTCCCTTAGTTTGAAGTTCGTCTGAAATCCGGGTTTGGATGATTTTTTCGAAGACCTTCGATAAGCTTGGCAATAAACTAATTGGCCTATAGCTATTTACATCATGTTTGTTTTTGCCGGGTTTATGGAAGAGTAAAATATGAGCATGCTTCCAATTCGAAGGAAAATGCCCTAACCGTAAGCATGCGTTAAATGTGGTTGCTAGGTATGCAAGCGCCTTTTTAGTTAATTGCTTCAGAACTATGTTCGGTATTAGATCATCACCGGGAGATTTCTTTACTTTTAGCTTGGAAATAATTTCCTCGATTTCACTAGGTGACGTTGTTTTGAAATCTGCTAAGGGAGGCAATGTACTTGCTGGTTCTTGTGTGAATTCATTGATGTCATCATTGTTGTTGCTACTTGTTGTAAAAACTGTTTCGAGGTGCTTAGCAAAAACTTCGCATTTGTCGTGGGCAGAGGTTACATTTCTGTTATTGTGAATGATTACTGGCATAACTTCTGGTTTCCGTAATATCTTTTTTGTGGCTTGCCAAAGAGTTTGGTCTTTGGGTGTCAGTTCTTCTATATATTTTCTGTAGGCGTTAATTCTTAATGCATCTAATTCCCATTTGATGCGGCGTGTTAATTGATTAATCAATGGTCTTAGATGATGATCGCGGGTTTTCTGCCAAAGTCTTCTTAACTTATTCCTCTCATTAATTACATTCAGAATTTTCAGTGGAGGCGCATTGAAATTGGCTTGCCTTCTTGCATCTTTTACTGTCGTTGAATGACTTATAGACGTTTTGATCGCTTCCGTAAGGTTACTAATCGCCTTGTTTATATCTTCGGCAGTTGTGATTCGACTGGGGTTTGTTATCCGTTGATTTATTTCATCGTGGAACTGTTCCCAGTTGACCTTTCCATTAATAAGACGGGGTTGATTTCGAACTATACGAGGTTCAGAAAAGAATGTTATCGTTACCGGTACGTGATCCGAATCTAAATCTATATGTACCGTTTGATAGATAGGACGATTGAAGTTCTTTAATACCGCTATATCAAGAATGTCTGGTAAATGATCTCTCCTATAAGGGTAATATGTGTATTCATCTGGTGCTGCAATTATTGCCGCGTTATTTGAAGCATAGGTGTGTAATTTTGTGCCAGATGGGTTATCTGTCCTGCAGCCCCAAATTTTATTTTTACTATTAAAATCTCCAATTATCATTGTAGGTTCGTTACCATCCAGGAGGTTTCGAACATCTGCTTCTTCCAGACGTTTGTTGGGTTGCTTATAAACGCATGTAATGTTTAATGAGCTGTTGTCATTTAAGGCTAGATTAATAGTGATAGCTTCTAGGCTGAGCAATTGAACATTGGGAAGAAGAGTAACTAATAACTTCTTCTTTGCTGCTATAGCCACTCCACCGGATGCTTTTTCTGCAATACGGTCATTCTTGAATATATTATAGCCAGGTATTTGGAGGTTTTCGTTGACTGAAAGGTGGGTTTCGCTTATACAGGCTATGTCTACGTTATGTTGCGCTAAAAAGGCTATAAATGCGGATCTTTGTCGTTTTATCCCATCTGCGTTCCAGTTGAGTATTTTTAATTTGTTTATGATTGGCCGCACCGGTTCACTGTTTAATAAGTTATTTGAGTTTTCGTTTATGCCATTGCTGGGTGTTGTTATACCATTAATGAGGTTGCTATTTGTATCCATTAAATTCTTCAGAAAATTGACGCATAATTATCGGGATAATTGATGCCAGATGTGGTTTGAGAATATCTATTATTGATTTTACTATTATTGTTATAATTCCTGATATGTTATCTGAAGTTGAGGTTGAATTTTCTGTTACTGCTGAGTATGTATTTGCTTCTGCAGAGAAGGGTTGACGACGATTGGGTAACGGAGGGAAGTTTCTTTCATTGATGTTTGGGCCTGTTTTGTTTGTGCGTACATTATTTAGGTTGCTTGTAGTAAGCTTAGTTTGCGCTTTAGGGTAGTATGAGCAGCCCCTATAATTTGCGGGGTGCTCCAGTCCGCAGTTAACACACTGTGGTTTTTCGTTTAATGTCTTTGGGCATTGTGTGTACAAATGAGATCCGGTGCATTTTATGCATCTGGGTTCTAGTTGGCAATAATTTCTAGTATGGCCGTAACGCTGACACCTTTTGCATTGAGGGATGTCAGGTGATTTTCGTCGCGGCTCCACTGTTACTATACATTGGAATATTTTGTTAAGGTTGTAAATATTGTTCTTGTCTTCCGTTTTTGTTATTTCCAGAGCGCAAATGGGTATTGGAAGTCTCTGCTTGTTGTAGAGTCTTGTCACTTTAGTTACGGGATATTTTAGGTTGTTCAGTTCGGTTAGGATTTCGACTTCGGGGATTGAGGTGGGTATATCTCTCATTATGGCTGATATCTGCTGAGATTGTGGGTTTCTAAAGGTATGGTATTTGACTTTATTACTATCATAGAATTTTGTTAATTTTCGATAATCGTCTATTTGGCTTAGATTAATTCTTAGAAATGTACCTTTGCAGGTGGTGGTAAATTCTTCAGTTACTATGGTTTTTATATCGTCTACCACTTTTTGGTAGTTATTCGCTTCGTGTAGGAAGATTGGCGGTATTTTGGGTTTTTTAGTTACTTGTGTTTCTTCTGTTTAATTGTGGTATAGTTGTGGTTGTGTCAATTCGGTTCAGAGCATTAACCGGTAAGTAGTATCTGTTTTGTGTTATCAGTTGGGAATTATCAAATACGTATTTTTTATTAATGCCATGATCTTCGGGTGAGTCATTATAACGTTTTTGGCTGGAAGTAGCTAAGATATGTTGACTGTTATCTTGACTTAAATTTCCTTTTTCGATAATAATAACCTCAGGAGTTAGAGGATTGTTCTTGTCAATTTCCATTTCGTTTACACCGGCAAGTTTTATGTTATTGTGATCATTTGCATGCAGTGCAGTGGTATTTTTACTCACGTTTTTCAGCATCTTGGCGGCTAGAAGATCTCCTGATAATTCTCGTATGTAGGAAATGTTGACCGATTGGTTTCAGTCACAAAAGTTTTTATCGCAGCGCTCAAGGCGCGCGATTAGGTTGGGGGCTTTGTATGCACAAGAAGTGTTCGATTATCGCACTAGAAATATAACTTTTATAACGGCACTAAGACTTTTTCGGAATAAGCTGCTAAGTACTGATCGAGGAACCATCCGCGTTCAACGGCTGCTCGACTCCGAATCACCTGATCTAAGTAGATCTTAACATCAAGGGAAAATATGATAATTGGATTATACGCTTAAACAGATATTTAAATACAGAAAAAAATCAAAATTTAGCGATAACATTGACGGCAGTGCGTTAGCGAAAACAGCAATCGAATGTCTCCTTTCGATGTTACAATTAATTTGCGTTTGTATTTCTTCATATCATTTTCCTTGTTCGCATAGTGATCGTCATGTTTGATATCCCTCCAATATCCTAAGCCCTATGAACGACTCGGCCAGCGTGGAAGTTTCTCAAAATGCCAAAATGTAAGACAGGGATCCTTAAAGCACATTTAGATGCAGGTTAATATAATGTAAGGAGAACTCACATGGGGCCTCGGTGGGCCAGTGCAGCCACGATCACAGTGAAACACGGGCGATAGTTCGACTCCCAACGTGGGCGTTCCGGTTTCGTTTAGCTAAGGTGGTTTAAAGTGAGTTAATTGACGCCCGCACCCTCTAACTAACGCGGAAGCTGTTTCAGGGGGAACGGCAGCATTTGCGGATTTAAAAAAATCAAAACTGACATATATCTTGTTTTCTCTTGAGTTAAGACATAATAATTTGTTTTTTTAATACAAGTTGCAATTGCATTTGAATTTTATTAGTAGCTAGAAATATCTGCATTTTTAATGTAGTGTCAAGCACGGATAAGGCTATATATAGGAAAAACGTTTATATTTTTGAAAAATAATGTAAACAATATTTCGATACTTGCAAAATTCCTAAAATGGAATTTACATTATATTTCGATATACATAAAAAAATCAAAACATCAAAGCCAGAAGCTAGTGAACCTTTGTACATGTCATTGTACAGGACACTCAAGTGCAATTGCGGTCGTTTTGAGAGGGTACTCAGTATTGCGGAGACAGACAACGCTATTTACAAACACTCTTTTATTATTTCTGTGACAGTTCCAAGGCCTGTATTAGATGATGCATACATATTACAGTTAACTATATTTTATCGCATTTCACTTGGAAATGTACTGCATTTCTTCATTCAAAATTGATAAGAAATGTGATTCTTTTATCATTAGTAACACTTTTCTGCCTAGCAACGGCGATTCGTTTTACGTTTAGCAATACATACTTAAGTGTGTTGTTGGTGACACTGTAAGTCTATGTCAAATTCGAGGTTAGTAGGTTAGGTTTTGCGTCAGTTTTGAAACAGCTTGACGCAAAACCTAACCTGCTAACCTCGAATTTTACATAGACTTACAGTGACACCAACAACACACTTCAGTACTGCCAAACGCATAACATCAACTGGAGCTGCTTATTGTGCTTTAAGTACATAGGAATGAGTTATGCTCATCTTGGTTATGTCTTGATAGTTAGTGTCACTTGTATGTAAAAATGTCATATTTTACATTTCTTATAAAATGCGATAAAATAGTATACTCAACACGTTAGAAAAGTAGTTTTACTATTACTGATTAAATTCCTAGTCACACAGACAATTGCAAATCTTCATTCGAGTTCTTCTATGATTAACTTCTTCGTAATCGCTGGAAATTCAGACATTCTTCGCCCATTATCATAATAAGCATTCGCTACGACACTTTTTGGTAACGCATTAACTGATAACGAAACGCCCAGAATATCTTTTGTCCAGCCGCATAAAGTAGAAGGTGCTTAGAAATAGAACAACCGTCACCTTACCTTTTTTATATCACGAAAGGAGAATGAACTACTTCCTAATGTGTAATTCGTTTTTAATGCTAGTAAGTAACGAATTTTCTAACCTGCTTTACGCCAATGAAATTGCTACATTTTTAAAAGCATGGGTCAATCAAAGTCACATTATACCGGCAATCAGACTATCTCGGACTATCTATTCTCACAATAACATTTACTGTCGACTCGCTTATTTTTGCAAGCGGCACCGAATAGTTTGCAAAAACTTTAAAGTGGTTCTTTTATCATTAGTAACACTTTTCTGCCTAGCAACGGCGATTCGTTTTACGTTTAGCAATACTTAAGTGTGTTGTTGGTGACACTGTAAGTCTATGTCAAATTCGAGGTTAGTAGGTTAGGTTTTGCGTCAGTTTTGAAACAGCTTGACGCAAAACCTAACCTGCTAATCTCGAATTTTACATAGACTTACAGTGACACCAACAACACACTTCAGTACTGCCAAACGCATAACATCAACTGGAGCTGCTTATTGTGCTTTAAGTACATAGGAATGAGTTATGCTCATCTTGGTTATGTCTTGATAGTTAGTGTCACTTGTATGTAAAAATGTCATATTTTACATTTCTTATAAAATGCGATAAAATAGTATACTCAACACGTTAGAAAAGTAGTTTTTCTGAACTCGTATGGCCTTTTAAGTACTCGCTAACGCTCGTACTCAAACACGCCATACTTATTCAGAAAAAACATCACTTTTCTCAATTTATAGAGCAATATACTATTTATTGACATTCAACGTAGTTTTAATTTGTGCTATAACCACCACGCAGTTAGAACCGCAAAATTTGGCGGCATCCAGATGGAATAAAATCAAACCCACCATACAGTTTACTTGAACGAAGAACGGTTCTATTTCAAGTTGTAAATGTTCCAAGTGGGTTTAAGTCAGAATCAAAATGACATAAATTATATTAAAAAAAAATTTTTTTAATTGCATAACTCATTTTTTTACTCCTACGACCTTGCTTATCACTCAAAAGAAAAACGGTGTCATACTAAGAATTTACTTGGCTTTCTACTTATCCAAAAAAATACAGGGTGTTCCGTTTAAAAAAGAGATTCTAGAAATCGTTGCTATTTTGTTTTCTAAGTGAAAGCGTTCTGTTACAGACAGTTGGAAAGATCGCAAAAAACTATTTAAAATTAGTTTTCCAAAATTTCAAACAGCTTGAGTGTAACGAAATTCATGAGAGCGTAATGAAAGCCCACCCAGCCTGTACGTATACTTAAAAAATGCAGTACAAACTTCAAAAGTAGTTTTTCTCGAAGCTAATGCAAATCGACATCGCTTTTTCTTTCCATAAACTCATCATTCGAATGAACCAAGCAGCTGCATACTTTCATACACCTGCAACATTTTTACTTCCTTTTACGTTAGTAGAAAGGCGGCACCTATCCCCTCCACTTTTTATTTGATTCGCGGATTCGCGGTTTAATTCGCGGTTTTATTCGCGGATTTCGCGGTTTTATTCGCGGATTGACCTAATTAATTTCGCGGTTTGATCTAATTAATTTCGCGGTTTGATCTAATTAATTTCGCGGTTTGATCTAATTAATTTTCACATGTGCTACTGAATAAATTACGCATTAGCTTCCGATTAAGTTACGCGACGGCCATCTTGGATTTCTGGCGGGAATATTTGAAATTTGAATTTTTTCCGATTTTTTCTAAGTTTAATTTTTTGAATTTGAATTTCCCGGGGGTGTCGGCCATCTTGGTGCGCGCGCACTTCTCACGGCGGTTGTTTTTAAATTTGAATTTTCGCGGAAATATTTGAAATTCAAACTGGTGGATCTATTTCGCTCTTCGAAGCTGCTGTCTCTCTCTCTTGCATTCACTCGTGGAAATATTTAAATTTAAAAAAAGCTATTTGCGTCGGACCCGAGTGGGAATCGAACCCTCTACGTTTGCATACACATTGGGCTCACATCGATCGATGCCTCTAGACCACGGAGCGGTACGGGATTTAAAGGGTTTGAACGAAACGCCATTTCGCAGCTCTACAGTCACGCCGCTCGAATTTTAAACAACTTATTTTTTCGAAAATGATATTTATAAAATTGGAAATGCATTGTCTGTGATGCTAGATGGGGCGTAGTAATTTTTAAAAAGTGCTGTCACACGTAGTTTTGCTGTAATTAATTATTAAGTTCAACACTTGCGTGATTTCGATACTGTTTGAGTTGCGGGCATTTATAATTAAATTATTTATGAAAGCCGACGAAAATTTGAAAACTAGCGGAGTTGTTTTTTGTACAAAGTCGAAGGTCGGACGACGGCAGATATAAATTACAACAGCTAGTTTAAAAAAATTAAATGGGCGAAAAGAGGTAAAGGCACTTCGTAAATATAAAAACGAGTTACAAATTTGATTTTAATTGAGTTTAATATATTCCCGACATACTTCTGTTATGCCCTCGCCCATATAAAATAAGACATACGCATTAAATAAATGATTTAAATAGTTTAATTTTTATTTTTATATTAAAGTACGGACACCCATATTGTTTAAAATAGCATGGCTCAAATTTTAAGACGCCCGTTTTTGAAGTTCAATTGGTAAATCGTCGAAAATTTGAATAATTCGCTTATAAAACCAAGTGAGTTAATCGTTCAGTCGTGCGGGATTTGTACACATTGAAAAAATGTAAAATTAGAAACATGTATCAAATATTTAAATCAAATAATTTAAAAACGCTACAATGAAATTTTATACGGTATTTATAGCAAATGCCCGTTTCTTGGAAAAGTCTGATGCATTGTCGTTGACTAATTGCTAACGGTTTTAGCCTGAGGCCCTTCTCAATGCCTCGTTTTAGAAAGCAAGTTGGTACATGTCCACTTGCACTTCTAAAAGTTGTTAACTTGATTGTTACCACAGACAAAGGAATTTGCTATGATAGCACCGAGTCTGCAGGGGGACCTCTTGTCTACACTCATACTTTACGTAAAATAGAAATTTCCTATCTCACTCACTCTTATTGACTGCTGTAACTTTATCTCTGGCACTCGCTCAAAATGTCTGTAGTTTTAATATGATTGAAGGTATCTCGTCATTCCTTCTAAGTATTTAAATATATATTAGACGTGTTTTAAAAAATATATGCATAAACGTTTTGCGATTTTCTAACGATTTGGTTCATATGATTTTGTCGCTTTTAAAATAAATAGACATTATTTTATTTCGTGTTTGAGTTTTATAATTACGCTGTGCCCTTTGTGGCTTGATTATTTTATAAGTAAGCGTCTGAAATTGTGTCATTATATCGCTCAAAACTGTATTTTAGTTTTTAAAATTTTAGTATAAATGACATCAGCCGAAAATAAAAACGCAAATGACCACAAAGTAACATAATTTTGAATAAAAATCACACAATTTCGTTGAAAAATGTTCTGTTTCACTTAAAATTTTACAAAACTGACATCATGTCACTTGAAATTATACAAAAAACGACATTTTTAGCCAATAAGCGATAAAAAATACGACATCCCACATCATTTCACTTAAAAATTATCACGTTTCGTCTTACAAAACGCTTTATAATAAAGAAAATGATGTAAAAACAGTTGTAAGAGTTATTTCTAAGCATAATTTTGCAAATGTTGTACACTTTTTCTCTAACTTGTGGCAGTTTTAGCAAGATTTGAATAAAAAACAGCCATTTCTGCAGCAATTTTAGTAAGATCTGAATAAAAACATGCAATTTCCAAAGCATTTCGTTTAAAATGTTAGAAAATCGACATCATCTCCCATGAAAATTTATAAAAATCGGCATCTTGTCACATTAAATTCTGTAAAAACGACAAAAACAATATTTTTTTCACAACTTTCATTGAAAAATAGTAAAATTTTACGAAAATACGTCTGTGCTGACGACAAATGAAAATAAATTTGAATAGAAACACGCAAAAATTACGAAAAGACGTATGTGTTGACCCCCAAAGTAACAAAAATTTGAATAAAATCACGCAATCATGCACCATCTCACATAAATTTTCGCAAATATCGACATCATGTCACATAAATTATACAAAAACTGTCATCACGTCACTTGAAATTATACAAAAAACGATATTTTATTCAACACACGATGAAAATTGAACAAAAATCACGCAATTACAAGCCATCTCACATAAATTTTCACAAAAATCGACATCATGTTACATAAACTATGCATAATTTTGCAAATGTTTTACACTTTTTATAAAATGCATCGCTCAAAATTAAAAGAAATAGCAATTTCGTTGAAAAAATCTACTACCACAATCATTTCGATAAACAAAATTCAAAAAATCTTATACTTTTGACGGAAATATATGTATGTTGACCACAAATTAACATAATTTTTAAATAAAAACGCGCAATTCGTTGAAAAAAATATTCTGACACCACCAAAACACGCAATTTCATTGAAAAATATATATATGTTGTCCACAAATTAACATAAATTTGAATAAAAACACGTAATTTTGTTGAAAAAAATGTTCTGGCCCCTTCATTTCACTTAAAATTTTACAAAACTGCCATCATAACACTTGAAATTATACAAAATATATGTATGTTGATCACAAATTAACATAAACCTGAATAAAACACACAATTTCGTTGAAAAATTTGCAAATGTTTTACACTTTTTTATAAAATGTATCGCACAAAATTAAAAGAAATCACAATTTTCTAAATTATATCACGCTATTATGAAATCGTAGATTGATTTTTTGAAATTTTACACTTTGTAACTGTAAAATAACTGCAAATACTAATATTTTAGCTTTAGACTTTGTAATTATTGCAGATTCGAGAAAAACAAAAGCAGAGTAGAAATAAAAAACACAAACACTTTGTAATAAACAAATATATTGTTCTTATTTCGTATAATACTTGATAATATAAATATAATTGTACAGCAGAATGTCTTATTTCTAAAAATTCGCTAGCAATTTACAAAACTGTAGTTTGAGGTGCACGACATTTCAAATTAAAAAGGTTGCAAGTAATAAAATCAGAATTTCATTGTGTAATTTTAAAGTTTAAGGCGCTCCCAGTCCATAATTCTTGTAGGAAGTTTGATCAGAAGCAAAAACGGGCGTTTCACATTCAACTGACTCGGGATTGTTTGCAATATTTTCTGAACTTCCATTGTATTCATTGCGCCACCAATCGGATAAAATTAGTATGTTTTCCAATGCACACACCGGCGAACAGATATTGTGATTAAGGCAGCGTACGGCAGTAGCAGTTTTTCGCAGAACTTTTAAAGATGGGCACTCGAGATCTTCCAGATTCACGACGATTTTATTCAGAAAACTTAGAACCTCCTTTTTTTCTTGACCCTTAACGTACACTTTTTCAAATTTTTTGAGAACTCTTGCTAGCTCGGTTTCAAATTCATCAAAATGTATAGAACCAGTATCCCATGCTAGACCGTGGTGACTCTGCTCCAGATAGTTTATGCCTTTTTTAACGAAATAGGGCAGAGTGACATAATTTGCAGGAGGTTTTAAAACGAAAATTGCTAGCTGATTACCATCTGCTGAAATAACAGCCACTTCTTTCGGAATAAACTGCTTCTGCTCGCCACGGAACCCTTGTAGATCTACGAAGGCAGTGTCCATACCGACGTTTCGTCTGGGGCCCATCTTCAGATGCACTAGGTAACAGAACACAATGACTTAAAACGAGTTAGTGCGGGCGGGGGGGGGGGGGGGGGGAGGGGGCGGGGGGGTTTGGACAGCTGGTTTTACAAATTTTAAAATAAAAAGAGGTGGAAACACTGCGTGCGCCGCATAGCAGACAGGTTGTCTCGAGCACTCACTGCATAATTAAGAAAACATATAGTTTAAAAAGCCTTCTGCATGCAATTTCAAACAATATTTCATATAAATTAAGCCATGTACAAATTTCTAAATCGGTTTTGATATATATTTTCTCGAAAGACATGACCCTCAGCTGCCGTTTTACTATTTGTCGTGATTCGTCATCGATGAATTTTACAAGTGCCATCCTGTCTGCGATGTGACGTACGCAATGTCTCCAACCCTTTTTATATTAAAATTCTATAAAAACAGAGGCCCGACTGATGCCGCACTAACACGTTTTAAACCATTGTACTCTGTTACCTGATGCGGCAGCAGTTTGGACCTCTGATTTTATAGAATTTTAAAATAAAAAGGGGTGGATACATTACGTACGTCACACAGCAGACATGCTGGCACTTGTAAAATTCATCGATGACGAATCACGACAAATAGTAAAACGGCAGCTGAGGGTCATGTCTTTCGAGAAAATATATATCAAAACCGATTTAGAAATTTGTACATGGCTTAATTTATATGAAATATTGTTTGAAATTGCATGCAGAAGGCTTTTTAAACTATATGTTTTCTTAATTATGCAGTGAGTGCTCGAGACAACCTGTCTGCTATGCGGCGCACGCAGTGTTTCCACCTCTTTTTATTTTAAAATTTGTAAAACCAGCTGTCCAAACCGATACCGCACTAACTCGTTTTAAGTCATTGTGTTCTGTTACCTAGTGCATCTGAAGATGGGCCCCAGACGAAACGTCGGTATGGACACTGCCTTCGTAGATCTTCCAGGGTTCCGTGGCGAGCAGAAGCAGTTTATTCCGAAAGAAGTGGCTGTTATTTCAGCAGATGGTAATCAGCTAGCAATTTTCGTTTTAAAACCTCCTGCAAATTATGTCACTCTGCCCTATTTCGTTAAAAAAGGCATACACTATCTGGAGCAGAGTCACCACGGTCTAGCATGGGATACTGGTTCTATACATTTTGATGAATTTGAAACCGAGCTAGCAAGAGTTCTCAAAAAATTTGAAAAAGTGTACGTTAGGGGTCAAGAAAAAAAGGAGGTTCTAAGTTTTCTGAATAAAATCGTCGTGAATCTGGAAGATCTCGAGTGCCCATCTTTAAAAGTTCTGCGAAAAGCTGCTACTGCCGTACGCTGTCTTAATCACAATATCTGTTCGCCGGTGTGTGCATTGGAAAACATACTAATTTTATCCGATTGGTGGCGCAATGAATACAATGGAAGTTCAGAAAATATTGCAAACAAGCCCGAGTCTGTTGAATGTGAAACGCCCTGTTTTTGCTTCTGATCAAACTTCCTACAAGAATTGTGCGACTGGCTTGGGAGCGTGTTAAACTTCTGATTTTATTACTTGCAGCCTTTTTAATTTGAAATGTTGTACACCTCCAACTACAGTTTTGTAAATTGCTAGCGGATTTTAGAAAATGAGACATTCAGCTGTACATTTATTTTTATATTATTAAGTATTATACGAAATAAGAACAATATATTTGTTTATTAGAAAGTGTTTGTGTTTTTTATTTCTACTCTGCTTTTGTTTTTCACGAATCTGCAATAATTACAAAATCTAAAGCTAAAATATTAGTATTTGAAGTTATTTTACAGTTACAAAGTGTAAAATTTCAAAAAAAAATCAATCTACGATTTCATAATGGCGTGATATAATTTAAAAATTGTGATTTCTTTTAATTTTGAGCGACACATTTTATAAAAAGTGTAAAACATTTGCAAATTTTTCAACGAAATTGTGTGTTTTATTCAGGTTTATGTTAATTTGTGATCAACATACATATATTTTGTATAATTTCAAGTGTTATGATGGCAGTTTTGTAAAATTTTAAGTGAAATGACGGGGCCAGAACATTTTTTCAACAAAATTACGTGTTTTTATTCAAATTTATGTTAATTTGTGGACAACATATATATATTTTTCAATGAAATTGCGTGTTTTGGTGGTGTCAGAATATTTTTTTCAACGAATTGCGCGTTTTTATTTAAAAATTATGTTAATTTGTGGTCAACATACATATATTTCCGTCAAAAGTATAAGATTTTTTTGAATTTTGTTTATCGAAATGATTGTGGTAGTAGATTTTTTCAATGAAATTGCTATTTCTTTTAATTTTGAGCGGTGCATTTTATAAAAAGTGTAAAACATTTGCAAATTATGCATAGTTTATGTAACATGATGTCGATTTTTGTAAAAATTTATGTGAGATGGCGTGTAATTGTGTGATTTTTGTTCAATTTTCGTCGTGTGTTTAGTAAAAATGTCGTTTTTTTGTATAATTTCAAGTGACATGATGACAGTTTTTGTATAATTTATATGACATGATGTCGATTTTTGTGAAAATTTATGTGAGATGCTGTATGACTGCGTGATTTTTGTTCAATTTTCATCGTGTGTTGTATAAAAATAATGTTTTTTGTCGTTTTTGCAGAATTTAATGTGACAAGATGCCGATTTTTATAAATTTACATGGAAGATGCTGTCGATTTTCTAAAATTTTAAACGAAATGCTTTGGAAATTGCATGATTTTATTCATATATTAGTAATTGAAGCTATTTTTCACATACAAAGTATCGAAAATTTATATAAATTGAACTACGATTTCATAATTGTGTGATGTACTTTAAAAAATTACGGTTTATTTGTTAAACGTTTGCAAAATTATGCTTAGAAATAACTCTTAAAACTTTTTTACATAATTTTTTCGGTACTATAAAGTCGCTTTGTAAAGATTTTCAACGAAATTGTGCGTTTTTATTCAAATTTATTTTAATTTGTCGCCAACACATACGTCTTTTCGTAATTTTTGCGTGTTTTTATTCAAATTTATTTTCATTTGTCGTCAACGCAGACGTATTTTCGTAAAATTTTACTATTTTTTCGATAAAAGTTGTATAAAAATATTGTTTTTTGTCGTTTTTGCAGAATTTAATGTGACAAGATGCCGATTTTTATAAATTTTCTACGTATTTTCGTAATTTTGCGTGTTTTTATTCAAATTTATTTTAATTTGTCGCCAACACTTACGTCTTTTCGTAAATTTTTTACAAGAAAAATGGTTTGACTTATATTTTTACAAGTATCCCTTGTCTTATTTGCAAACGATATTGAAAAGCTATTTTTTTCAACGAAATTGTCTGTTTTTATTCAAATTTATGGGGGACAACCATTCTTATACAATAAAAACATTTATTTAATGCGTATGTCTTATTTTATATGGGCGAGGGCACAACAGAAGTATGTCAGGAATATATTAAACTCAAATTTGTAACTCGATGAATTCCTAGAATCTGTTTCTTTGTTTCAACCGTTGTCATGACGTCAGATGACGAGATGCGGTTACATGTCCTGACAGGCTTTTAGAACAACAGCGGTCAAAATTTATAAAACACGTATAATTATAAACAAGTACAAAGGCGTAAGGGCTATTTTCCCCCTTGTATTAGACAAGGCTACAATAAAACATTTTGAATAATTAACGAATACAGTTACACGATGCAGTATGTTTTCCAGGAAACGATTCGTAGTCTCGACCTGTTTTAAAAAGGGAACTTAGAAAAATGTCGCTGCTTTCGTTAAAATGTTCCAAATACCAATTTACATTAAGTTGTTATATACAAATTGACAGTGAAAAATCTGTACATTTACAATAGCATAGTTTGGTTCTTCCACTTTGTCAAAAGACCCATCTTGTAAACGTACAATAACTAAAAGTTTTACGGCTTTACAATGCGTTGCATTTATTTACTCAACACTTTTCGCGATTTTTTATAGTAATATATTTATGCGGATTTCGCGATTTAAATGAAAAGGGTTAAGGGTTTCTAAAGTAAACATAAAGAACGAGTTGTGTTCTGCGTGTAAATTGTACAAAAAATGACTTCGCTATATAAAATAAAGTAACCAGCCTGTTTTCTATGTACGTAGTTAATTGTTAAGAACCAAATTTGAAAGTCGAGCCAGCAAAAACTGCAACGTGAGTACAGATTTCAGAGAATGACACACAATCGCCGGCTAAATAGAAAGTCTGCCTGAGGCGATAACGTCTTTTGTAATTACGCATAGGTAGCAAACGGGATGGAAAAGAGAACGCTGTAGAAAATCAATGGGGCTGAGTGAGATAGCGTCACTCATATTATAAAATTAAACAAATTAATTACAGCAAAACTAGTTACAAAGTCATTTTTTAAAATTTATTAACAAGTTTCTAAGGCCCTAGACGACACAATTCCGTTCTTATATTTTGAATTTCTGAAAAAATAGTTTGTTTCAACTCGAACGGTGTGACGGCACAGCTGCGAAATGACGTCTTGTTCAATTCCTATATGTTCAACAGACCTCGATAGCGCAGCGGTAAGGTGCTAAGGCTGCTGCCAAGAAAAGTAGGGTTCGATTCCCACTCGGGTCCGACGCAAATAGCTTTTTTTAAATTCAAATATTTCCGCGAGTGAATGCAAGAGAGAGACAGCAGCTTCGAAGAGCGAGATAGATCTATCAGTTTGAATTTCAAATATTTCCGCGAAAATTCAAAATTAAAAACAACCGCCGTGAGAAGTGCGCGCGCACCAAGATGGCCGACGCCCCGGGAGATTTAAATTCAAAAAATTGAACTTAGAAAAAAATCGGAAAAAATTCAAATTTCAAATATTCCCGCCAGAAATCCAAGATGGCCGCCAAAGTCCGACGCGTAATTTCGGAAGCAAATTAAAAATGGCCTCGCGTAATTTAATCAGTAGCACATATGTAAATTACATATCAAACTTCATATGTGATTAATTAGATCAAACCGCGAAATTAATTAGATCAAACCGCGAAATTAATTGGGTCAATCCGCGAAATCCGCGAATAAATCCGCGAATTAAACCGCGAATCCAGTGGCGCACCCGCGAATCAAATAAAAAGTGAAGGGGCGAACCGCCCCTATTCTACTAATAATGTTTATTGTCCGAGGTACACACACGCTTTAAGTCCTAACTAGTAACAGCGTGTGTAAATATGTGAAGTGGTATTAAATTGAAATATTTCAATTATAAAATCTGTTTGTCTAACAATTCCTTTGAGGACTCCTCTTATTTTAAAATTTTTACTAATTACGTCATATTTCATACGCAACGAGGTAGTTGTAGCAGTTATGTCAAGAACTCCATTTTAAGAAAATATTTTACCACGACCAGGAGTATAAATTAGTTCCTAGGTCACAAATATAGCATTATTCTCTAGAGAAATAATATATGTAAAACGATTATTGTAAGAAATGTCTATTATCATATAGTATTCGCTATATTAACACAATTTGGATGCTGCTAAATATTGCAGTATAATTCCGATATACTGTAATGCTTTATACAGGGTGTTAATTAAGTACGTAGACAAACTTTAAGGGGTGATCCTTGATCAATTATAAGATAACAAGTGCATACAAACATGGGTCCTAAACCGTGTTCGTTTTCAATATACAGGATGTTGAAGTTTAAACAATTTTTTTTTTCAAAAATCTGGAAAACGCTTAGAGGTATGTATTCTAATCAAACCTGGGTAGATTAATATTTAATAAAGTGGCTTTGTTTAGTCAAAATAAATTTAATTTATTTGCACCAGTGGCGTGCATCGGGGCCACCTCAGTTAACTTATTATAGAAAAATTTGACACGCTACTCTTTTTTAGCCAATACAAGTTTTTTAGCTTTATCCATTGAAACTACAGAAAAGATGTATCTTTTCTTTTTTTGATAGAATAAACATTTTTCGAGAAAAACGGGAAAATCTGTAACAGCAATTTCGTTCATTGGACGTTCATGCGACCTAAACGGCTTCGTTTTCAAACTACAGTTTAAAAAAGTTTGAAAAAAAATATTATTTAATAACAAACAATCTTAACAATAGCTACAAAACTTGAATACACTACTGCTATGAAAATAATTAACCAAAGAGCATTGTCTCAGAGCAAATGTTGAAAATGACCACCTCCGACCACAATGTATGCGTTTGCGTTAGCATCGACTGACGGACTCATTCGAAAATACCAAGAATATTTCTAATAATGGCACATGACTCTTGTATGCAATTTCTTAAATCTTCCACATTCTGAATTGAAGTTTTGTACACTAACGATTTTAGGTGCCCCCAAACGAAGAAATCCAAAGGATTAAAGTCGGGCGATCTACGCTGCCACGATTGTGGTCCAGCGCGCCGATCCAGCGAGCAGCATAGTTTTGATGTTAATATTGACGCGCAACTAAGCTAAAGTGCGGTGGCGCACCATCATGTATTGACCATAGCCGTCGCTTTTCCTTAAGTGCGACATCTTCTAAACGTTCAGGTAGGACGTGTTCTAAACACCGTCGACCATTAAGTCTAGAAGGAAGAAAATAAGGCCCAATTAAAAAATCGCCTCCAATCCACACATTTACAGAAAATTGATTCTGGGAATTGTTTTCAATTACAGCCTGTGGGTTTTCTTCAGCCCATACTTGATTTTGTGAAAGTTCATAATTGCATTTCGGGCAACAATCCGTAAACAACACCTGGGGCAAAGACCCTGGATTCGTCGCTATTTTATATTATAACCAAGTGCAAAAAGTTACTCGGTGAGGCAAATCCCTAGGCAAAGGAGCTTGTACGCGTTGAATATGATAGGGATAAAGCTACTGCCATACTTTTACATGGGTAATGTTTAGTAGGAGTGCAATTTCATTTCTCAACTGTTCTTACTATTTCAGGTCTTCCTATGTGACTTCTTAAAACTGCCTGTTTCACACAATCGTGCGTGGATATTAATAAAAGTTTGTGTGTTAGGCACATGACGTTGCGGAAATCTTTCGTGATACAAACGTCTTGCTGCGCGAGCGTTACCATGAGCCATTCCATACAGAAATTGCATGTCTTCCACTTCGTTGTTGGTGAAATTGACCATTTTAAACAAACTGAAAATAAATTTACTATCAGACAACTAAAAATAAACACCTTTTTAAAAAAAATTTAACAACTCACAAGGTGTTGATAGTTTCGAAGAAATGAATTACTATTGTTTATCAAGACTCATTTTGTTATTGTTATGGAAGTTATTCTTATAATGAACGAAATTGCTGTTACAGATTTTTCCGTTTTTCTCGAAAAATGTGTATTCTATAAAAAAAAGAAACGATACATCGTTTGTGTAGTTTCAATGGATAAAGCTAAAAAGCTTGTCGTATTGTCTAAAAAACAGTGGCGTACCAGATTTTTCTAAAATAAGGTAACTTAGGTGGACCCAATGCAGGCCACTGGTGGAAATAAATGAAATTTATTTTGGCCAAACAATGCCACTTTATGAAATACTAACCTACACCAAGTTTCATTAGAATACCTAGAGGCGTTTCCAGATTTCTGAAAAAACTTCCTGTATCTTGAAAACGAAGCCGTTTAGGTCCCATGTTTGTATGAACTTTTTATCTTAGAATTGATCAAGGAATCGCTCATTAAAGTTTGTCTACGTACTTAATTAACACCCTGTATATGATAATACTTGTTTTTCTACTCCCAGTCATGGAAAATACAGTATATACAAGGAAGGAGGGAACGCCACTTTTCCTTCAGTATATGTTCAGCCCTTCGGCTTTGTCATCGGGCTTCAAACTTACACCGTGGGAAAAGTCATGCCTTTCTCTCCCCTGGTGTATATTGTACTATTTCGTCACAGGACTTCAAATTGTAATCTAGGTGTCAGTAATTCAATAAGTATACTTATTAATCTCTAAACTTACCATCGCTGTAATACCAAAATTGAAGACTTATTTCGGTATAGAAATTGTTCTTCTGATCCTTTCAAACGTAGACTAGACATCATCTTGATTGGTACTTGAGACAGTAGGCGTTTTCAAAGTGGCTGCTATGTCGAATAATTATTAATGTGTTTAGTAGATGCTGTTAATGTGATTGAACACATTATAATTCCGGAATGTATACTTTTTTCTGTATTGTGCATAGTTATTGCTGGTCATTGCGTATCAACTGACCTAGGTGTAGTATTCTTCTCCGCAATCCAGTTAATAGATTCTTCGTATATTGACCGTAAAGAAAGTGTATTACTGCACTACAAATAATAATATACTTTAATATAGGTGTCTCACGAACTAGCAGGAATAGCTAAATTAACATTGGAAAGGTAGTTGTCGATCAACTATTGCTGTCTACGCTACAAAAATTATTTTTATATCTGGCCAATCTTTCCATAATTTCTCAATGTAAATCTCCCTATGTCTGCTGTTCTGTGAGATACACTGTATGTAAACATCTAATTTAATTAAAGCAACCGTTGTTTTATATTTTAATATTTTGTTTTCGAACAACACTCAGTAACAGTATATTGCCTTCAAATGTATTCAAAATATCCTAAATCGTCGAATAAAAGAGGTATACAAAACATATATATTACTATTTATTTTATGTTTTATAAACTTAAAATGAGTAATATACTAAGATCATAAGTGTGCTTCATTACTCTTTAATAACACCATACTTGGCATCTCTCAATTTGTATCGTAGATTTGGCGAGAAAATGTATATTTATTTGAAAATGCTCTTACTAACCCCGCAAAACTCGCCTTGTAAACAGAAAACTTTCTTTTTTGGACGAAAACATTTCAAGGCAATTAGTACTGCTCTGCAACAACGAAAAATAAGCAAAACCAATAATATATCGCGGTCGTATATAAACAACCCACAAAAATAAATCTAACAATCTGAAAAGAACTTGTACGTCGCTTTGTATCATCTTGGGTTAGTCGTGGCGTCATCGAAATTTCATCTCGCGATACTAAGGATCCAACGTTTATTCGTAAGTTATTATTTGAAAAACTGGTCTAATAGATATCTCTTGTAGCAAAGTTTGTATTTTAAAACAGTAGGTATCTTAATGTAGCAGTTTTAGTATGGCGTGCTTAACTCTCAAGGTTTATGACATCTGCGTTTTACTCTGTTTTTCTTAAAACATTAAAATTTTAAACCCTGTTTACTCTTCCGATTTAACTCAAAGTACAACGATTGAAACTAAAAATTACAGTTTGGTAACGAATGACACCATTAAACTTTTATCATAAAACCGACAAAGTCATACAGCAAAAGAAAACTATTCAGACCCGTAGCTCTATTTTTTAAATATGTTTCCAAATGCCCATCGTTGAAGTTTTTGGGCTGGAAAACGGCACACCTTACCAGGCAAGGTGAAGTTACATAAGATATTTAAAAAATTATTATAGGCAATTTTAAAATTATATTTGATATGAACCTTTAAGGCCACTTTGAGTAAAATTCGATGAACTACCCTACAAGTGGATTGGTAGTTTTAAAAACATTAACGATATTATGGATTTTTTCATAATAGAATCTCAGCCAAGCGAGATAAAATTCAAAATTTCTTGGCGCAGAACTGCCGAATCTGTACTATGTTTACCGAATAGATTCAATAATAAAATTACGGGGCGGTATGTTCATTGCTCAGTGCAGTTTGCGCAAAGATCAGTGTTACGCGTTACACGTTAAGAAATTTAAAAATATGAAATAAAACGTTCATACTGGTAAACAGAACAATAGAATAAAAAGAGCAAAATGTAAATCGAGATATAAACAAACATCAACTCAGACACTGACCTTTCTCGACCAGTCGAGCTGCGTACCGGTTTACCAATGTCATTATTCTATTCAAACTTAACGTTCGTTTGTGGGAGGGGCTTCTACTGAGTCTATTCGTTAAATGTACTAAATATTCGTTTAATAAAACGTGAATAGTTTGCTGGGGGGATGCGCTTAAAAGCAGGAATGACAGCTCACTACAATTTTTTTATCTGAAAATTATATTTTCCAGTTAAATTAGTGCATTTTTAATTTGCAACCCGAAAAATTTCTATTTAATTACTTATAGAATCCAGAATATATCCATTATACGACTGCCCATTAAGAGCTTTAATTTCCTGTTGGTTTGAAAAAATATTGTTTTGTCATGCGATGGTCCTTCACCTCCCAACGTTTTCTCAAATATTTATTTTATTTATTAATTTTTTTTTATAATAGACCAATTTTTTACCACTTGTGACCACTGGTTTTATAAATATTTTGTATACTTCCACTAGTAACTGATTTTAGCATTTTCATTAGTCCATTTGATGTAAGTTGTACCGAGATACAAGTAGCGATATCTTCAATTAGTTGTTACATAAAAAATACCTCGTTAATTGGACATTTGCTCTATTTATTGGATATTACTTTTTATTTGTAAACACCTATCAACTCACGTAGCTCATCGACTATCCTTACCCCTCCATATTTCAAAATTTCCGCCATCATTCAACCTTCTTCAGAGTTTATATAGTTCTTAGTAATACATTACTAAAATGACTTTTAGCCAAGTAAAAGATTAAAGATAATTCTTATAAAATACATTTCCAGTAATTGTGTTGTCTCCAAACAAGTTATTAAAATTGACTAATACATCATAAAACTAAACATTAAACTTCGCCGGAATAAATCTCTACAAGGAATACAGGCAGGGCGTTGCAAAGCAAAAAGCGCTGAAAAAAGTATTCGTTTTTTTAACACGTGTTATCTAGTTAAATTATATTCCGCTGTAGATATAAATTTTCTCCGCCCTGTCGTAATCTAGTCGGGAATGTCTGCATAACTTCCAGCACAAATTTAATTTGACACTTGTTTCTGTTTCCGCAGATCTCCGAGGATAAGTTTAGTAACTACCCTAATGTTCGTAACGTCGCGATTAAGAAGGTATGGATTTTAGATTAATTAATTTAGCTAGACATTTACATTTAGAATGCGCAGTATAATTTAACACTTTCGAAGTAGTAGTTCAACTAGATCAAATGTACTCACTTTCGTGTCATAGGGATGCACCACTGTAGTGTAATTACATACGGTTTTTAGAAAGCTTGTACTAATTCCGTCTTGCCTTGTTGTAGTATGCCTTGTAATGCATAGATTGCGAATTATTTTCTTGCAGTCGTTTTTTATACAGTGCATGTTGTAATCTAGAGTTTTGTGAAATATACATTAGCTGCTAGCATTTACCCACCGTTACTGCTGCTAGCATTTACCCACCGTTACTGATAGATAGATTCGCATCCTTCATTTGAATTTATAGTAACATCGGTACGCAAAATGTGATTTAAAAATATATTTACAAGGTGTTCTAGAAGTAACTCTTTTAAACATAATAAATGGATTGGGTAATAGGTTTTCGAATTAAAAAATAATTCAATATTATTGTTTTGGAGATAAATGATGTCAATGAATTTAGAGAATACCTATTATTTTATTAATACATGATTTTTACTATTGAAATAATAAAAATTAATAAGTCGTTAAAATTTAATATTTTAAATATTTAAATTACAAAACGCTTCGCAACTAATAGTTGCTTCATCAGTCGTTTTAAAAATAGTATATTTAAAACTGAGTTTACATATTTTTTTTTGCCGACTGCGCAGGATGATAACCAAATAAGGAAACAACCTTGCACGCATTCATCTATAATTCATTTACATTCTGCATTCCACTATGCTTAAACCGCGAATTAGTTTTATATTAAATTTTTCAATGCTCAGTTTTCAACCCCAATGGGTTGCATTTTCTATAAAATTTAAAAAAAAATCAACATGCTCTTAATATAATATTTCAGCAATAACCTTTGTTAAAACGTAGAAACATCATAATAAATAACAATGTCGTAATTAATTCTGCACAATGGTCAAAATCAACAATATAATAACGTAATGTAAGTATGCAGGTTTTATTGAAGTGAATGTATTCGCTAATCTAATTGTATTCCTTTCAGATATGTAAATTCAATTTTAAATATACTATTTTTAAAACAACTGATGAAGCAACCTTAAGTTGCGAAACTAGTCAGGTTCACTATGTATTTTCGCCGGATTTTTTTGGAGAGTTTCAAAAAGATACATTTTTGAAAAGGTTATAGTATAAGCAATTAGAAAAACAATGTTTCCATTTTCCCCGAGTCCTACGTGGCCGCCATCTTGAATTTTACAAAATGGCTGACTTAAAAACAATTTTCGTTAATATCTCAGCTTTTAAATAACATAAAAATATAATTATTACAACTAAACATACATTTTCAGGGCTAATAAATGCAATGGTATCCAAATAAATACTCTAGATTCATCGAAGGGTCATTTTTATTTATTTATTTGGTGAAGTATGGCTTTTTATACAAATTTTCTTACACGAACAAGTTTAATGTTTTTAATTTTTTGAGCAACCAGAGAGTCTTTACATATCATCACCATCATCAGTTTCATACTGGTTGTGGATGTCCTTGTCGTTCTTACACTCACAGTCGCACTGGCAAAGATCGGTACAGGATAAATTATTTCTTCGGCAGGAACACTTTGCAAAAGAACAGTCTTTTTTGCATTGACAACTAATCTCAATTATTGCCTTTGGAACTGGAAGAACAGCTGTCATGGTTGGTTTCAGCTGACCATCCAACTCTTTGTTGTATGCTTGTAAAATAGATGCCATCGCAGTTCGGGGATATTATTGATATTGATGCCTTTAGGAGAGTAAGCTAAATAGATGAACCTAGCAAGAGTTGACCAACATAGTTTCGGTCACTTCTGTCTCTGTTGAAAGCATCTGCAGAGCACTGATTACATCTGGAGTTGGCTTCATGTAAGCTTGCAGCCAAGTTGCTTTGCCTATGCGAGAGAACCTTCCAGTGTTATCAGCGCCAGTGAACGCATGGAAGGCTGACAAACCCTTTGCTCTTTCTGCCCCTAAGACTCTCCTTATTGGCTCTATCTCGATCATCCCAGAGACCATTGAAATCGACGTATTCTTCAGCATGAGGTGATAGTTAGCTATGACTAACACCAGGACGTCGGTATCTGGGGAGAAGAAAACCATCCTTACCTCCGGTGGGTTTCGTTGTGATGCCAGGACATCCTGTAAGATCAACAGTGTGTCTGCTTCTTCATGATTGTTATCGTCAAAAACTAAGTCTTTGTTGCTCCTGGTACATCCTGGTCAGCCTTTGTCTTGTCATGTGAAGGGAACCTGTTCATTGGGATATGTTTAATGTTTGTGTCATCTTTGACCTTATACTGAATTGGTGCTTTCCTTGCCTTCTTTTATCCCTAGTAGCACCCTTGAAAATCCTTCCTGTATATATCAAACAGGATGATTTGCTCATCATTTCCTGTGAGAAACATAAGCCTGTCGTTGAAGCAGTCACTGAGATCTTTAACTGTCACTATCGTTGCTGGTTTCCTGGCCATCTTTTGCAGAAGAACCATTCCATCTACCAGGGCTATCTTGCGACTTAGAGCATCTGATCTGGTGTCCATCCCATCTTCAGGCTGCAGATCTTCATGTAGAGTTTCTACTGTTGCCAACTTGTTGAGGAGACTGGTCAGTTTCGACTTGTCAAGGCATGGTAAGATTGTATCATCTGGAGCGCATGTTCGCAACGGCTACTTTCGTAGTGCCGCTACATGATGTGTATTATACCAAAATTTATATGTGTGTGTGTGTGTGTAATGTCACACATTTACGTTCATAAAATTTTGCGTAAATGAGCATTCTGCCCTTGAAAGTGATAAATATGTAATTGTTGTCATTTTGTATTATGCTACTAGTAATTATTTATAAACACTGCTATAGTAAATGTCTCAACACATCTGCAACTAGCAGCATTGCAGTTCTTAGCCCTGAAAAAGTATGTTTCGCTGTCTAAATTATATTTTTATGTTATTTAGAAGCTGCGATATTAACGAAAATTGTTTTTACGTCAGCCATTTTGTAAAATCCAAGATGGGGCTACGTAGGACTCCGGGCAAATGGAAACATTGTTTATACTATGAACTTTCCCGAAATGTACAGTTTTTATACTCTCCACAAAATTCCGGCGAAGGTCTAAATCAAAACATAATGAACCTGACTAAACGTTTGTAATTTAAATCTTTAAAATATTAAATTGTTAGGACTTATTAATTTTTTATTATTTCAATAGTAAACATCATGGATTAATAAATAATATGTATTTTCTAAATTCATTGACATAATTTATCTCCAAAACAATAATTTTATATTTCGAAATGTCAACTTTCACAACTAAAATTTATCAATAATGCAAAGTTAACATTTAAGAAAATGCCATTAATTGAATGATTTTACGTATAAAATGTCCCCACAAAAAGAAGTATAAGGAGATGAGCTCTGGAAATTAATAATGGCATGCAGTTGCTCGCTCTCATGCAATTTCGTATAAGCCAGAAAATTATTATGTAAGCATTGCCGTACCGTTACTCAACATGTAATGCCCCGTGCAAGAGTGCAATAGTGGAAAATATTCGAGTAATTCTTGTCATTAATCGTGTCAAAGAATATGATGCAGAATTAAAATATGTGGACCAATAATGTCGTTTTTAGCATTTGGCGCAAATGTTAACCAATCATAGCTTTGGATATGATTGTTTCCTTGTCGATTATTGATTGAATCACTCATGACGGTTATAGGTGTTTGTGACACCTTTTTCTGTAAATTTAGATCCATTAGCCATCCACAGAAATTAACTTGCGAATATCTATCACCACCATGCAGTACTTAAGTTTTGTGTGGTCTAATTAGGTATAGCTCATTTTATTAAAATATCGTATTGATGCTGGGGGAAGAATATCTCTTATTACTAACAGTTTAGAGTGTTTATCCATGGATCTTCCTCAGTTATTTTGAATTTACTCTCCATTGGAATTGCCAATTGCATCTCCCCGAAATCTCTTCTCAAGCTCAAATTAATTATCATATTGTACTGGCTAATAAATAAGGGAATGCTATTGTTGAGTCAACGTAATCTGTTCTTCATAAAGCACTACCAAAAATATTTTTCAGATATGTGGCTTTGATGAATTTGCTTTTCCAACTGTTTTTCTTATACAACTTAGCTCTGTTTCTAATAATAAACCTTTTCAAACCCAATATGTGCATTATGGAGCATTTCGTACATCGAATCAATACTACCTCACTTTCTGAGTATGCACCATTTTTTGGTATTTGGGTGAAGGTAATAATAGACTAAAAATCCACATTTCCTGCACACTTTCTGGATATAATAGCCATCGATCATTTATTTAATTAGTTAGTGCTTCTCTTGGAATCAATTTCAGTATAATAGCATGATACTTAGATTGATTGCAATCGTATGGCTGAAAATAAGGAAAAAATGCCTGTAGACATACCTATGTCATATCTTGCTTGGTTAGGGAATTACAGCCTTCAGAAGGAGGTCTAGGTAAATTCACCAAACGCAATTCATCGAAACAATTCATTGAAAGGACAATTAATCGAAATGCAATTTATCGAAATACAATTCATCTAGAGGAAAATTCGTAGAAATTTCGCCATTTTACACCAGGCGTGTTATGTTTACTTTCACATAAGTATTCCTAATTTCTTGTATATTCAAAGGTTATCTCAAATTTCGTTGGTAATACGCACAACATATTATTTTCAATATCAATTAAACAAATAAAACAAAAACAAATGAGAAAGGAATCGTTTTCAGACTTACAAATATTAAAAAAACAACAAAAACTTCTAACCACGCCAGCGACATGCTGCAATTCCTTAGCCTTGATAAAGTGTGCAGGGAAGTTTGGGTGGAATTCTTCGGTATAATTGAACTCAAAACATATTTTTTTAAACTTTTTAATATATTATCCTCAAAAACCCTGATGAAATTCCTGCAATACGAAATTTCCATGAATTTTGTTGACTCGAAGAATTGTTGTTTCGATGAATTGCGTTTCGATTAATTGTATTCGATGAATTGAGTTTCGATGAATTGTTTTCGATGAGTTTTTCGGTATCGTTCAGAATGGTCGGACACGTTGTTGAAATAGTCCAACCCTCACGAATAATCGAGTTGCCAGGGAAGGTAGCGATAACAATTAATGTTCTGATCTATAGTCACAGTAGTAAGCGATTTCTATTTTAATGTGCTACAAAAATCTTTTAATTAATTTCAAAATGAATATCTGATTTTCAAATATTTCTGCTGTGTTGTTGAAAATCGACAATATTTCATATGCAGAGCTTAGAAGTAATATTCCTCTACAGGCCTTAGTTTATCGATAACCAATAGAAGACGTTGGAGGTCTGAGACATGCAGAATGATTAATTGCTCTAACGTTATTCCAAATATTCTAGGGACCATAGCAAAATTTGAATAGTGTATGATATGATAAGCTCAGCCTTCCGTAGACAGTCCATTCCAACTTTTTCCTAATATTAGTATATTTTTATTTTGCTTCTGTAACACCAGTTTAAAAAATACAAATATTGAATTAAAAAGAAATTCATCATGCATCCCACCATTCTGGAATCTGTAACGAAGCAAGATGGGATACATGTTTATCCGACTGTTTTTCTTATTTTAACAAATATCACTGAGCAAGAATGCTGATTGGAATAGGAAATAATATTATAGTAAGTGATAACTAAAAGCTGTATACTGTTATATCTCTTTTCATTTTTGAGATATTCTGTTCACACAAGGACAGACAGACCAATGGACAAAAACATGTTTTTGGGTTCAGGGGACTCTTAAACGTGAAGATCTGTTGAACACTCAATTTCGAATTTTTGAGGTGAGGTCCAATACATCCTTTATTGTAAAAGGAAGTAAAAAGTACTAAAGTGATTTTCGAAGTAATTAATAATAAAAACAGTACAAATTTCATGGGAAAATGTGGGTATAGGTAAAACATAAATTATTGCACGTAAGTAAAATCAATATCAATTCACTTGCACATAAGTATCTAACCATAACACAGTTTTTTTTTTGGTGGCGCCCGGAAAATATGCTATTTTGGTAAAATTTGCCTGCTCGTCCAACAAACTAGTACTTTTCGGACGTAAATAACTATTGATGTCATTATTCGGCGCGACATTGACCTATGTCGTGAATATTCAGTGTGATAGTTTGATAAGTCCGGCTGTTTAAACTGCGTTTAATACGTATGTGTATTTTAGGGGAAGAAACAATTAGTTTCGATTTTGCAATATCAAGCATTGCTGCTACCTAGTTTAATACTGAGATGGTATTAAGCCCACAACTTGGCTCTGTTTGCAGTGCAAGATAATTAAGCGATTCAGTAAAGCACAGAGTTGGGGATATTTTGTATAATTGCAATTTTAAACAAAAATAATATATTAAATGCATTGATAATTAGATGTGAGAAACAGTAAATTAGTCAGAGAAAGGCACGCAAAGGCAAATCATATTTCAGAGGGTTTGAATTGGCTTCTAAATAAATTAATATAATTTAAAAGGAAAGGTTTGTGCACATGTAAAGCCAGACCACATAAAATTTATTTGACACAAAAGGTTTGTTAGCTGCATTGTAAAAGGAGCGTAGTTGTTAAGTAAAAGCAAAGCGTAGTGAAGATAGTGAGCATAGCAGAAAGGTAAAGCAAGACGAAGCATAATATAATATAGAAAATTGCAAAGAGCAATGCTAGAAGAAGGCAACAGAAGAGAAAAGATAGTTATGTGAAAATGGTGAACCCAAAAATCAGTGTATTTAAAAATAAAGTGCAATAGTGCAGAGCAGAGCAGTGACAATAATAAATAAATAACGTTTGTGTGAGCAACGCTATCGAACAATTTTAATTATAAGGTGAAAGACAATAATTTAGATTTAAGAAAATTGTAAATATTAATTATGTACTCAAATTTACTTCCATTTGTAACCTTTCATTATCAAAATTAATTTCCATTAACATAAGAAAATCAACAGTAACTTAGCAACCTAATGCTATTTTGTTTAAAACAAATGAAGAACAATTGAATTGAAATTATTTGAAGTTTGTAAAATTTGTGCTCCAATTTCAAATGCAGTTTTATATTAATAAAAAGTGTTATACCATTCCAAAAGTATTGCATTTTATTGCATATGTGTCCATGTTTATGTAGGAGTGTTTGTGAGGGTTTCCACGGCATAGAAATACAAATTTTTCCAATCACATCTCCGAGGACTTAGGCAGCCGGTCAGCTGGGTTTTCCGATCATCGTTTCCGGCAAAAGTAAGCATCCAGAGCCAGAGGCCTGCACTGCAATAGATCGGCGAAGTCTGGAAGAGCGTGTCCGTCGACACCAGCATCAGGGGAACCATCTCCATCAGGAAATACAAGTAGCATCACTACGAGCAGCTCCGAATCCATCATAACGAGGTATGATTAAGCCTGCGATTTGAGGGTTAGGTTTGCGAAACGCATCAAACGACTAGATCAAACCTTGCCGAAGAGGATTAGCACGTTTCAACCGGTCCAGCTGCGCCGTAATAATTGAAAAATTGCGTGGCGTGGGTAAACTGCAAATTTGGCGAGAATCCAAGCGACCAAAAAACAATTGAACGGTCGGCGTCTATTCTACGTCAGAACAAGCAAGAAGCGGTGACGTCATCCTAAAAACAAGCAAGGGGATGTGTTTTTTATTAGTTGCCAAGCGGGAAAATTCAAATAACTTCCCTGACGCGTTTTGCACAATATTTTCACGAGTTTAAACGTTCAAATACGCTGTGAACTGGCGACATTTTATGTGTTATCTGTCCAATAGAGATTACTAAAATATTATCTGCTGAGAGCGAGCAAATGAGCTACTCCAAGTCAAATACACTAAAATATGACGATAGTTAAATTCTGATCCCACCATGAGAATAGAGCTTGTGTTTTTGCCGAGAGTTGGCTTGATTGATATTGCAATTAAATAAAGTGGAAAGAGGGGCATGCAACCGTTTTATTGGTGTAATTAATTATTATGTTTCATTTTTAACCAGCCGTAATTGATTGACAGGCAAAGTAAAACCACAGTACAAAAGTATTAAATCTGAGAATTGTGCGATGTATAAATTGCCCAAAATTTAACTTATTAAGATATTCATTTAATATTAAAAATATCTAGCATTTCAATATATACTCAGTATTTTTTATTACATGTTATTAGGCTGCACTGCAATCAGTTTACAATCGTAAATCTAGTTTAACACCTTTAATAAAGCCAGAGTACTAGGCCGTGTTTAATTTACAAAATGCAAAATCGCACTTTACGTTTAGTCATTGAATTTAGTGTTGTGTATAAATACAAAATGTATTTATTAATAATTCGGTAAATTTTGAATCAACACTGTGTTCGTTTCTCTATGAGTTAACATAGGCTACAATTGTTTTAAAAGGGAAGTTTGCTCTAGCTTTCCTGTCCACAAATATTATTGTACCTACCTTGAATCATCCTCAAGTATCCCACTAAAAACCTTAAATTTCTGCAGTATCTACCACATATTAACCTGGTCCTCCCAGTCAGCACAACTCCCTTCTCTGAATCACTTCTTAAGGAGCAATTTAGGCACCGGCAACTAATTTTGTTATTAATAATGTTATAGAATGTAGGTTGTCCCCATTGTACTTGACAGTAATTGAATACGCTTAATAATTGTATTTATGTTCACCAAAATTATAAATATTTCATAACTCTTACTTATTACTGTAAAACTTAGTGTTAAATAAGCGTGTAGATAAAAATGTTTCCCCATCTGTTCGATATATTGGAAGAACTTGGAAACACGTTTCCTATCAATTTATTAGAAAAGATCAAATTCCTAAAATGTACTACGTAGGTAGACGGAATCGATTGGCAATGGCTCAAGGGGTTACGAATCCCGCTGCTGACCACAGAATCTTGGGGTTAAACTTTTCAATGTAGCGACCTTGAAAATGTCTTTCAACCTCACCACTACGTTGCAGTGCTTATGACGTCAGAGCAGTGCCAATGTGAAACTGTAAATCCCTCTCGTTATAAATTTATAATAATTATCAACCGAGAAGGGGAAAGTCATTAAGTTTTTGAGCACATATAAAATATGTGGAAAGTAGGCAAAGGTACAATTTTTCTAATGTACTGTACCGTATAACTATACAAGGCGATTCCAAAAGCATTCCTTGTAAATGTTTTTTAACAGCAAGTAATTAGTCATAAATATAAAACTATTGAACGATATGGTTTCTTATAATTTATGGAACTGCAAATCATATGTGGTCGACATGAATAGTATTAGTCTCTATGTTCTTGCTGATTTGTACTTTCCTCATCTGAAAGACGAACTAAGTATTGTAATCACGAAAAAATCACTTTCCGAGATTTCTTTAGATCCTCACGTTTTAAGGTCCCTAGATGACGAAAAAGAAGTTTCCTTAATTCTGTCTGTCTGTCTGTCTGTTGGCAGTATAGCTCAAAAACAATTTGTCGGAGGAAGACGATATTGTGCATACATATTATATATCTACCTCGCATGAAACCGGTACAATTTCATACAAATATATACAGGGTAAGCACCTTAAAAAATTATATTTTGTTTATTTTTGGGTTAATTTTGAAATAGAAGGAAGTAATAACTTTCACATAGGTCAGGTTTTACATTTACCGAAAATAAGGCTCAACCGATACAGGATAATGTCATAAAAGAGTAAAACGTTTCAACAATAACACCCTTGTGTTCAAGAAGGCGCGCGCCGGTCTTATTTCGAAGAGGCTCGGTAGCGTAGTTGGCTTTATCGATACAGATACGATTTCTATGCAGGGGTGCTGTTACCATCGCTCTGCAGATGGGCGGATTCAAACCCCAGCTGGATATATATTCTTTTATTTGAAAATGTATTTAATTTATTAGAAACGTGAAGATATTTTTACTCCTAACTTAATTTGATTTTTAAAATTATTTAGTGTCACAATGTCGACGAGGGAAGTTCTGGGTAAAGCCTTTTACAGATTTTTGTTGGTAAACGTTATCGGCCTTGCCATTAAATAAATAGTTACTGTCTAATCTGAGTGGTGACACCCGTGTTTCATTCACAAGTAGTAATAACCATTATAATCCAAAAGATGGCGAGTGTTATACCGAATATCATCCAAATCGAACCAAGCGTTCTATTGTCATAAGTAAAATTTAAAGGTGGCTTGAAAACTTGAACACACTCTAGTTGAGAAACTACCGATCTTAGGTAAAAACCCTACAGGACTTCTATTTATGTTACAATGTACTTCTAGAAACGGCACGGTCGATTTAAAAAACACCGCACACCACTATTTGGACGTATGTTTTTATTCAATCGCCAGTTTTTACTTGCAAACCTGGAAATGTTTAGTGGTCTCTATCATACTGTCAAAATCACCACGGATATGGAATTAAAGTATAATACACGAAAAATCTCGTCTTTCTACAACTGCTATCTTAATCTTACTCATAATTACCGATAGTTTGCTTCAGTTAAAATTATTATTGTCTTATACCGGATGGTAAATTACAATCCAATAACACTGTGGCAATTGCTACGAACTTGGCAAAATACCTGCAAACGAACAGAAGTTTAGAACTTACGACATTTTTTATTAAACGGTGAAACAATCAATAGTTATTTGTGTAGTTAGACGCTTTCAATAAATTCTAAAAACTATTTAATGCCGTATAGTATTCAGTTGTGTTTGTTTTTTAGTATGCACAGTGCATTTTGATATTTTATACCAATGTCACATTCAGTTATTTGAAATTTTTTATTTATTATTTTATTCAACTACTAGCAGACCCGACAGACGTTGTCCTTTCCGCTGCTTGCTATTAGCGGACCCGACAGACGTCCTGCCCGGTGCCTGCTATTAGCGGACCCGACAGACGTTGTCCTGCCCGCTGCCTGCTATTAGCGGGTTCAGCAAACGTTTTTTCTATTTTCGATTTTTTTCATTTTAAAACATATTGGGGGGTGGTGGGGGGGGGTGACATTTTGGGGTTATATGTTCTGATATGCGAGAAATCTTTAAAAAAATTAAAACAAAGAAATTCGTCAAAAATTAAAAAAAAATCTAGAACCCGATTGCAGCGCCACCTACCGAGTCCAATTGTGAATCTAAACCATCCAGGGACCCACTCAAACACACACAAAAAATTTCATCAAAATCGGTCCAGCCGTTTAGGAGGAGTTCAGTGACATACACACGTACAGAAGAATTATATATGTAAAGATAAATACCGACTTCTTGGTTTTACCGATTTACTGCAAGGTACAGTTAATTAGAATATATGTAGTTTTTGAAGTAATGTTAGGAGATATTTTGTGGACTATTTTCCAACTATCTATTTATTTTATGTCGGCACGCAATAAATATGACATTCATACGCAGTGATAAAAACCAATAACACCCAAGGGAATTTTTTTTATCATTATAAAAACACTTCATTGGTGGAATCTTGAAAAATAATGGCATTTGATAGAGCAATGAGAGATGCCTGAAATAGTTCATCAGAAATGCACAAAATTGGCGAGGTTAAAGATTTCATAAGAAGTACCTACACAATATATGGAATCAAGCATTATATAGGTCAAAGCTCTTTAAAAGGTTTATACCATATATCGGACACTGCATTTTCACAAAATAAGCTGATAGAAGCAAATATGTAGAATTTTCTCGAACTCCGTAAAACGGAATCGTATCTGAATTCGTTATCGGATCAAGTTCAAATTTGACGTGATATAGTTTCATTAATTTTTGTGTTTGTTATTAGCTTTTTAATGATTATAATTATACGTAGTGTGCATGCCCATATATGCAACGCTTAGACAACGTCACACATTACTATTTGTAGAAAGACGCATGCTGACTGTCAAAGTTATGCGTTTAGAAGGTTTGATGCACTGTTAACGGTCGAGTAACTTTCAGTTTGTTTTAACACAGGGAAGCCATAGCCTAGGAATAATGATAATAGAAGGCAAACATTCAGAGTTGGGTCAAGGAATCTTCATATCAGATATTCAAGATGGGAGTGCTGCAGAGAAGGTAACTTCTGTTACAGATTTATATTGATTATTACCTATTATATGTTATTGTATTACGAGAAAATACAGGTCCAGTTTCAAAAATCACGACAGATAGTGTAAAAGTTTTTAAATGTATTAATTAAAAAAGTTGCTGTACTTTTTGCATCAAAAACGTACAAAATACGGCAAGAAAGCCGAATAAGTTGAATCTAATAAGATATAACAACTTGGATCAAACCTTAAATGCCCTCACGGATTCACAAGCCAACAGAACTCATGATTCCTAGCAAAATCGTTATTTTATTTCATAAGATACACACTCTAAAAAAGAATTCAGTAATAATCAGCAAAGACAATACAGTCTAAGCCGAAATAATTAAATTTTTATGAAGTAATGAAGTAGGTAAATGGTAATTGTAGACGCATGTTGAAAACGGAGATTAAAAAACATGTTCTATGATAGTTTTTCTTATCAACAAGGCTCCTGAAAATTTGATTTTATGTAAAACTAGTGAGTCACCCGAACTACGCTTCGGTTCGCTAAATTAAGAGAGATTCATTAATATAAATTTAAAAAAAAGGATGCATCGTCCGGGACTCGAACCCGGGCCGCCCGCGTGGTAGGCGGGCATTCTACCATTGGACCAAAAATGCTTGCTTGAATGAGCAGCTGCTGTAATAGCATATGAACATAGTGAATCACCCGAGGTAACAGCTGTTCCAGTGCAACCCACGCCCACAGACGCTTCGCTCCGCTACGTACACGATTTAATTCAATTACACCTTTCTCGTACTTTTTTTGAAAATAAAAACGGGCCTACGATCTAAGTCGAAAAATTAGGAAAATTTTAAGCCATCATACAACTTCATCGGGCCAGTATCTTCGGAGGAGATAGCGAACAAACATACACGCAAACATAGTTATATACACGCAAACATACAAAGAGAGCACCGATTTTATGTTATAAGATAAGATTATAGCAAAAGAACAAATACTATTACATAAATGAAAATTTTTTGAGAAGCTAGTGTGATATATTGCCGTATATTACCAGAGAAAAAAATATGCATAGTCTGATGTAATTTATTAATAAATACAGAAAAGAAATATAATTGAGTCCTGTGAAAGTGATAGAAAAAACTTCCATGTGATCGTATTTTAATTAATTGATGATTTGGTGCCACATAACGTTTATAAAATCTTAAAGAAATGATCCTGGCATATTTGATACTGAATTGCTTTTAGTGTTTATAGCATATTATTGGGGGAGAAATGTGGAGTAACTCTTTTATGTAATACCGGCTGTTTTATTTATTTTAATCGATTGTGTTTTACTATACGAGGTGGCCCAAAAAAAATCTCAAGTACACTCTCTTCAATAGTAAATTGAACCATTTTAACCAAGTGTGATTGAGAAGTCTAACTACAGTACTGTCTAAGCATACACATTGAACAAAACTAGGCAACAAATGATATTGTATTTTTTTGGTTCACTCTGTAGTAAAACTATATCGTTTGACTTGTACATTTATAGTTTCTATATTAAAAATGAGCTTATCGCTTGTATAATTATGATGACCTATCATTTCAATATGTTTCTCTTGCCGTTAGGCTGGACTTGAAGTTGGTGAGATGATCTTGGCTGTCAATAAAAATTCGCTTCTTGGTGCTAACTATGACACTGTAAGTAAACACCAACCCGACTCGATGGTCAAATTAAGATATGCACATTATATTGCAACAGTATGTAAAAATGTGCTGCATGACAATACTAATCAGTTATACACTGTTATTTAAATAAAAATCCATCTTAATTTGACCAATTCACTAATCAGAAAATATAGATACTGCAAATGTTTTATAATCTAAAATAAATAAGTTAGGAATAATGCGTAGTTCTTCCGCTATATCAAATAATTATCTTTAATTACAGGCAGCTACTCTTCTAAAACGCACAGAAGGGGTGGTAACATTAATTTTATCAAATCCTGCCAAAAAGCCTACAGTGCCGATTTCTAAAAATGCAGAAAATGAACATAAACCGGCCCCTACTTTAAAAGTAACTGGTCCGCCTTCCAGAGCCACAACACCCCTACCAGGTATGTGAATAATGTTATTACGAGATATTATGTAAAATAGAGATTTTTAAGTCCGTCCATCAGCTATTGGTTGAAGTGGTCGAACTATATTGCTCATTTTTGCATTCAGACAGGTCACTAATAAAATAAGAATAGCTATGTTAATAGCCAACGTCCGCAACGGATAAGGCAACGGCAGAAGATATAAATAGTTATTGATAAATAACAATAGATTAGATCATACATTTTTAACGTCTTACCTTGAGGCGGTGGTTTCATTCATACTAGGTGCGCTAAAAATGTATCCGGATTCTTTGCAACTCCAACTTGGGGAACACGACCGGAGAACACTTTAGTGCTGTTCATCATTTTCTCCGGAATATTGGTCTCTAGTATCAAGTGATAAATGGTCATTTTAGGCAGGCGGTCAGAATTTATGATAAGCTAAACGTGTATGCGCACGCACGCCATTGTGTTTGTCAAGTTTAAATGTCATCTACAAAATGTAACCAACGCCTTTTCACAATCAATGTGTATTAGATATTATGCATTAAATTCATAACACTAATGAATGTTTAAGTTGCCCACCATCTTCTAGTCAGGAATCAGGGACTATAAATTCCATCATAGGGTGTGCATTCCAAGATATAGTTTTTAAAAAAATTACACTGTCTGGAATGACCTTGCGGATCTAAATGTGAAGGGATCCATTCTTTTTGCGATTGCAAAAGAGAAAAACAATATTTTCCGATTTTGTTATTACTGTAAATTGATGAATTTTATGCGTACATCGCATTTACAAGCTTATTTTTCAATATTTTTTAATGATTTTTAAACCAATGGAAAGCTTATTCTTTCTGGATTCAGATGGTGTCAAATTAATCACGAAATTATTTTTAACAAATGCTACAGAAATTGTTTAAACAAAACGTACCGAGAATGCGCGTTATTAATTTCTGCATCGAGGTATTTTGAAAACTTTTGCACACAAAGGCATACTTTTACCGTATGAAATGTGTTGAAAAGAATGGAGAAATTTTTATTGAAAATGATCTTTATTGCTTTATTGTAGTAAAAAATACGATTTATTTTCCGCTGCGTGTTTTGCTTTTCACACGTGACGCACTTGCCCATCACTGATTTGCACCGCGATGCGAACATACTGTGCTTGCAAATCATTTGTATGTAAAATAAGTTGATTGGTTATACGTGAATGACTAAAAACCAGTTTTTTAAACATTAATTTACTTGAGAACAAACACAAAAACCATTAAAAATAAGTACATGTTCTTCACCTATTTATAATAACTTAAGGGCGAAAATAGATACACACAGAAATAATGAAGTGCTTTACTGATAAAGCAGCTATAAGCACAAGAAAATTCAAGAAAAAAATTAAAAATCGAAACTATAACTTTCTTAAGAAGCTACCAGTTCACAAACATTGTGTTGGTCATTTTTGTGCTAACGCTACCTACTTGAAAAATAATACACTTTTTATTGCAAGCTAAATTCTATGATTTATATTTTCATAATAATTATTAATAAGTTTTATTTTCCATATACGCGTACTCTAATAGGTTACAAAATATGATCTGAACATTTTCAATGGAAATAACATTAATATAATAAGATAAAGTCTTTGACATGTAAACCGTTATACGTTATACACGAGTGGGGCAGAGTTCAAACGCGAGTGGGGGGGGGGGCGTTTTAAGCCCCGCGAGTGACTAAAGATGCTTTACACATGTGTATCGTACAATATTTTATCTACGATAGAATCTAGAAAACACGGCAAATATAAAAAATATTTTAAATGTAAATTAGGAGTACCAGCAACCGGTCGTAATTTTGCGTGGTTAAAAACTTTAAAACACGTTGCTACTGACGACGTGACTAAAGAAATCATTTTACACACGTTGCTACTGACGACGTAAACTAATGAAAACATTTTATTAAACAATTGTTTTACAAACTTAAAACTGCCAACTAAAAGTCAATTTTACACACTGTCGGAGATAAAGAAAATTAATAGCTAATACATTGACCCTCACAATAGCAACCTATTATACATTTCAATCCAGCTTGGTTACAACTAGAGTTCCCAGAACATTTTCTGAATTTACACTTACAAAATACGTTTTCATAAGTTACATTGGGACGAACACTTATAGTTATTAAGCTTGGAATAAGCACATTATCCTTCACGTCCCAACCAAAATTAAATTTTGAGAATTTCTGGATTTATCGTAGTCGTACTTTTTCAAATTATTTGATACGCAACTCTCAAAATGCGTTGGTAAAGGAATCATCAGTAGGTAGTAGTAGCAGTAGTTGTAGAACCCATTATCCCCTTAAGGGTCATAGCGTGGTAAATTTCTAATATCACATTTACAAGTGTGAAGCAGTATAAATTACAATATAGTGAGCTTATTACTTATGCACTATTAACTATTACATACAGGCAACTTGGAGTTATTTTAATGGTTGTTTTTAAAAAGCACTACAAACATTTTTGATATAAAGCAATAAGGCAAATGTATTGATTATAATCACTATAGAAATTGAAAAGGCAAAGGGCAGTTGAAGTTAGTGACGACAGTCTTTACTAAATTTTGATCTTCTCAAAAAATATTCAACGTGCGCCATTGAGCATTTACTTGAAAATGCTTATCTTCAAATCTGTCCGGACCTTAAAAGTCCAGGCATAACCCCAGAAAAAATAATGTAGTCTTAATTTTTGGCAGAAATGTTCCTTAGTGTCCTAGAAGCGACCCCTTAAAAGTCCCTCTGGGGTGACGGCGTCGTAATTTGTGGCAGCAAGAAGCCAAGGAAGAAACCGCGTGTTTAATAGAAAGAATCAGGATAAAGTACCTTATCCGTTCAAATTACAGAAAAATTTTATTAGAAAAAGTTCATCAGAATGTAAAATTCTAGCCCGCTGCAAAATCAGAAATACTGGGCTATTTTTATGAAATAGTGTGCTCTTTGCAAATTCTTATAAAGAGTCATTTACAAGAACAAGAATTTCTGGTACAGTAAAGTTACAAGTCCAGTTAAAAGTAAATTGTACTTCCGTTTATACAACGTAGCACAAGAAAAACTTGTTCGTGGTGGCACTGTAAATCTATGTCAAATTCGAGGTTATCAGGTTAGGTTTTTCGTCATTTTTGACACAGACTGACGCAAAACTTAACCTGCTAACCTCGAATTTGACATAAACTTTTAGTGCCACCAACCTATTATACATACAACAAATATTTCAAAGGCAGCTTGATGGAAGAGCATTTATAATCACCCGGTGTAAGAAACTAAAATTTGAAACAATTTTTTGGCTCCGCTTAATTGTTTCGCCAGTTACCAATTTATTTCCGGGCCAGCCTGTATATTCCCACTTGAATTATTATTCTCTGTATTTCAAACGATATCAAATCTTGCTTTGCGCGAGCTCTCTGATTTTGGTTTTCAAAAAAAAAAAATTCGTTATCGCTTTGCGCCAGCGGGCCGCTATTCCGTCGTTTTGCGGGCATTTGATTTCTGTATTCGGTTGAAGTAACTCGCTTCTACGAAGGCATTCCCGCGTGCTACTGCACCAATTTTTAATTGACTTCGTTTGTGAGCTGATGACTGAAATCAGGTATGTCTACGCTACTTGTTGATATTCATTTTAGTAATTTTCCGTTTTTTATTAGCTCTTTGACGTTATTCTTTGACGTAATTTTTCAATGTCACTTTTAAACGCCATTCTTTGATGCCGTTTTTTGACGACTCCTTATTTGGGTTTTCTAATTAACACCCGAATCAATAACTTGGACCAGCAACTCCTTTCTGGAATGTCACCTTGAGCTGGCCAAGTGGTACAAGGAGCGCCTATTCCATTATCAAATTCGGCCACGAGTTCGAGATTGCTGTCGGCTTACGTTAAGCTAATCCTGGACCAACAATTCAGTGCCCGCCGGCAACGTTTTTTTACCACCACCCAGGTTAGTCTTGTTTCAACTTTTGTTGATAACCACGTCCGCCTATGAATTGTTGGCTGAATCGGTTGTAACGACGCTTCCGATTTACAATTTACAAATTTAAACTACGCTTTATACATTTGAAACATAATGTATTAATTGTTCATAAGTCTCTGCTTTATAAGTCAGATTTATAATTTACAAATTTAAACTGCGCTTTACAAATTTAAAACGTAATGTATTAATTGTTCCTAAATTTACAATTCACAAATTTAAAGTTTTGCTTAATGAATACATATTAAGAATTTTGTAAAAAGTACTTTCACGCCATTTTATTATCATTACCGAGATAACGGTTAATACATATGACAGTGGTAAGCTTATCCCTTCATGGAGTTGTGATCACATTCAATCCAAGAGCCCAAAAGAGGTTCACCTATTTTTGCTGTACGTGTTGCATTTTCAGCATATGTAATATATTGTCTTCACATAATTTAATACTGTGACAAACAATTTAAGGACTGAATACCGATGTTGCAAGCAATTATTAATTGTTGATTTAATAAACTTACTTGTTTGCTACGATTTTTTTTTTGAAATCTGTGATTTCTGGCGCCCTGTGTTTTTTATAAAGAACTTGCAGTAGTACAGCTGATAGAAATCTGCGACCCAAGGCCACCGAGATTAAGCTAGCTAGGTCATTACGGTGAGTACAAACATTACAGAGCTACCGTGGTGTATAAATGATAAGGGGGTTGATGTGCGATTATACTACCATTGATTATTATTAGTGATCGATCGCAGGTTGGCTTCTTTATTGTTTCAAATTGACTTGCAGCTGTCTGTCAGGCAGTCATATTAATGTATTTAAAATGAAATAGAAACATAACCTCAGTAAAGAATTCTATTGAATTTCTTCTCTTATTCACTTCCGCATTTTGAACATAAAACTTGTCTTTGAGACAAGAACAAAACTTAAAATCACGTTATGTTTACTCACGCAACGAAGAGGTTATTTATTTATTTATTTATTTATTTATATATTTATTTATTTATTTATTTATTTCGCACTCAGCCAACAGCCGTTAGGCCAATTATAGGCATCGCTGTGCATTTATGCGGACTTCCAACCCCACTAACGACTATTATGTTACGAATTGCCGTTTACAACAAATATGTTGCTATTACGGATTTGCGAAAAATGCGCTTGCGCGAAGTTGGAACTTTTTAACGAAAACTTGTACGTAGAAGGTAGCGCATGTTCCAGTTTGCCGGTAAAAGTTTTCTTGTAGGAACGGACTTGTAAGACATTGTTTGTCTCTTTCTAATGCACGTGAATTTTAGACAGAGAGAACTTGTAACGTCACTGTACCAGAAATTCTTGTTCGTGTAAATGGCCCTTAATAAACAAGGTTTTATGAAAGTAACTCGATGTTTCTGAAGTTTTACATGGGGCCATAATTCAAGATTCTGAACAAACTTCTCTTGATAATGTTTTGCCATGATTAAAACAGAAAAGGTACTTTACCTGCCAAGGCCTCCCTGATATGAAACCGACACCATAGAGGCGGGGATTTTTAAAGGGTTACTGCTAGGGTACTTAACAGTTGTGCCAAAATTCAGGACTGCATATTCTTCTTAGGTAGATATCTATTATGCCTGGGCTAATCAAAACACGCAGCGGAAAACAACGGAGCGATGTCCAAAAATAAATCGTATTTTTTATAACAATAAAGCAATAGATAATTCTTCCACTACGAATGTCTCCATTCTTTTCTACACATTACATACGCCCTTGTGTGCATTAGTTTTCAAAATACCTCAATGCTGAAATTTATATCGCGCAATCATTTCGTGATTAATTTGACATCATATGAATTCAGAAAGAATAAACTTTCCACTGGTGTAGAAATCATTGAGAAATTTTCAAAACTAATCTTGTAAATGTGATGTACGCATGAAATTCGGAAAATATTTTTTCTGCTTTTTTGCAATCTCAATACGAATGGAACCCTCCACATTTAGATCCGCAAGGTCATTCCAGATAGTGTAATTTGTTAACTATATTTTTGAGCCCACTCCCCATCATTTTAGAAGCGTCTTTTGAGAGGTCAGATTCCCAGCTATTCTTCAATACATGACCCTCCTTTTTACCGCATTTTGAAATTTTGCAGCGGGCATTCTGAACAACTATTTCTAATGACATTTTTCTGAAATATAAACGGATGAGGTACTTTATCGTGACTCTTTGTAATAAACAGGCAGTTTCTCCTTCTGCTTCTTGTTCCGAAAAAACTATACGCCGGCACCCCAGAGACGGGGACCCTTTTCAGGGGTCGTTCCTAGGGCACTAAGGAACATTTGTACGAAAAATCAGGACTACATTATTTTTTTCAGGCTTCCCTTAAAATTTGTCTAATATGCCTGGGATACATAGTACAGTTTAAGACAAGACTTTTATCGGCATGCGTTTTCACAGCACACCTAGACTGGAAATTTATTTAATTACATGATGTTCTTAAAATTTCAAGCTAAACTTTTACAGTGCGTTAGAGGGTAGACGTTTCAGGAACCAATGATAAGGAATTAAATGTGGTTTTGCACAATGATGCTCCACCTCATTTCATGCTTTACTGAATCAGCGATTATCTCAGCGTTAGCTTGGACGCGGTGGACCAATTGCATGACTTCCTAGGTCACCCGTTTTAATGCCATCTGAGCCACCTAAAATATAATGTTTATGAGTAAGTGGTAAAAATGAGATCAAGATCTGGCACCGTATTCAAGTACACATAATCGAAATACTCCAGAAGTACGACAATCATTATTCCAATGAGCAGAGGCTTGCGTTTTCGCAGAAGGAACGTTTTTTCAATATTTTTGGACATATGCTTGTTGGAACTTTTTTCACTTGCCGGGTCTTCCCGTCCTCACAACAGTGCGTGGAATAAGTATAAAAATATTTCACTTCCGGACTCCAGCACCAAACTTCAGGGGTTGGCTAAAGGCATATCAAAGACTGTAGATTAGCTAGGAGAAAACGTTAGAAATGATCAGGTCACGCGCAGTGACGTCATCAAAATGGCCGCCCAGAAGATGCTTTAAAAGCGCATACCTCAGAAACTACCGAACGGATTTTAATAGAAAAGCTCTTAGATGAATAATGAACTGATGAAGTGAGATATTTCTTTGTTCACATTTCTTATACGTAGGTAGATTTTTTAATATATAAATAAGCTTCTTTGTTACTATTGTACATTCAGTAGTTTTGTCACAAGACCATCGAAAATAATCGAAAACACTCCGACTGACTAGACATGGCGCCTAGAAACGCCACGAAAGAGACACAACACGTCGAGTCGTAAGGAAGCAAATATTTTCGACTATTCAGTTCATCTGTCATCCGTCCAAAACGGGCCAATGAAAAGTCAGATTTTGCATTTCATAGCCAACCAAAATAAATTGTAGTGACTATTGTACTAGTACCGAATTGCAGCGACTATTGTGCTAGTACTCAAGTGACTATTTTGAACAAATTAAAATATTTATTCAAGATGTTTACACAAATTGTATTTTAACATGTGCTACTAAGTGTTGGGTCTTTTTAATTTGGAAAATTAGTAGTTAAAGTTAGGTAGACTATTTTTGGGGTGGTATCACTCATGCCCCTTGCGTGTGCAATGGACCTTCATGATACCTACTACTACTCCAAAAATAAACGACATAACTTTGAGTTCTTATAGTATTATAAGTGATTATTTTCGATGGTCAAGTGGTATATAAATATACAATTTCATGAGTTTAATCAAAGTTTTCAAAATTTACAATTCATTATTGATGTAAAATTACAAAATGTACATTCGTTGTTTACTTGTTAAGGAGAATACATTTGTTTCGAATATAGGAGAGTGTATATATTCGGATATACTCCGCAGTTACAATACTGCGGTTATAATTGTATGGAAAATTACGCATTATTATTGGTTTAGAACACAACGAATGAAATAGTCAGTAATTACATCACAAGACCATTGAAAATAATCGAAAACACGCCGACTGACGAGACGCCACGAGAGTTGGAGGGCTGCTTTGTGGTAATAAGTACGTCAAGTATTTTCGATGGTCGAGTAGTATAAAAATATGCTATTTCATGATTTTAATCAAATTTATCAAAATTTATAATTCATTATTGAAGTAAAATTACAAAATTTATATTCGTCGTTTGCTTTAGCTTTAACTGCTGTTATAATTGGTAACTATTAAATTTACACCATCTTATTGATTTAGAACACAACGAATGAAATAGTCATATAATAGTGTTTCATTTTCACTAGTAGCACTTATTATTATTGCTGTGACACTTTGTATTAATATTCCGAACGTTCACTTTTACTAATATATTATTATGATACGACTATACTATGTTCGTAGATAAAATTAAAATTTGTAAAAGAAAATGGGATATTATTACAATCCATATCAACCCATTATAATAGTCGATGATGTTTAAAAAGTTTCCTGAATAAGTCTGAGTTAAAGCAAATTAGTAATTGAATGCTAGCTATTGAAAGGTTACAGGTCGTTTGAAAATAAACACAATATTTAAAATACGGTTGAAGAAGCAATGACAAATGCAAAATTCTAATAAGGGTAGAATTAAAGGTGGTAGATATCAAATAAGAATATCGACTAGAAGGCATAAAGAATGAAAATGTAGTAGTTAGGAAGTTTGTTTCCGATTATTAGAAATAACAACTTGAAAAATATGTAAGAAAATCGTTTTGGTCTACTTAAAAATATTGAATTTAACCCTCTTCTACTGTGAAAATGTCTTGGCTTATTTAAGGGTAATATCTAAATCTACGTGATATATAAAAAAGTGAAATATTAAGAAGTAATTAAGAGAAGTAAAGAATTAACTACAGAAGATAATTAGCATGTGGTAAAACTTAATGGATACAATTATTGTTATTTACAATTGAAGAGTTATATTGGAACAGCTTTATTAAGAAGAATACATTTGACAAGTAACATAAATAGAAAGGGGTTACATCAATCTAGTTGTTGTGGAGTGGAGAATCCAGAAGAGCGTCGGTGAAGCGAGAGGAGACATTCCGGAAGGTAGTGGCAGAGATAGGAGGATATCTGGGATTGCTCTGTTGGCTGGTTGCTGTCAAGGATTTTGGTTTTCGTAGTGTTGGACGAAGCTTGAGTTTGGTGGTTTGTTCGTGAGTGCTGCATTGCAGGAAGCTGCTTAGAGGGGTCGATTGTGGCTAAAGGATAGGTTGCAGTCTTGAACATTGTGGAAGTAAAATATACAAGGTGGGTGATTTCTTAGAGTATACCAACTAGAAAGCAAATAAAGACATTTTAAAAGGTGAAATTAATTAAGAAACAATAACTTACTGTGTTATTTAAGGTTATTGAGATTTGAAAATTATTGTTGACATTTGGTTGACTTTAGAAGTGACGTTCGATTTGAATGAATAGTTTAAAATATTTGAAAATCACTTTTCCCGAACAAAGTAACTAGATAACCGAACCAAACCCTGTAAGAGTTTCAGGCGCTATCATATCAATATTTGAAAGTTTGCATATTAAAAGGCACAATTTAAATAGGTAGTCAGTGCAATATGTACGCATAACGAATGAAACGGGAGCAATTTTAAGAAGGTAAAGCATATAATATGTGTAAGCAGACAGCAAAACCTATTCTCAAATTATAATTATGTTTTAAAAACTGTTTTTTTAATCGGCAGTGAAGAGCATCGAAATCGTCATTAAAATACGAGAAATCGGCAGTGAAGTAATTCATTGTTTTACTACTTATTGTATGTGGCGGGGCGACAGGTAAACGTCAACCGACGTCAACAAAACCTACAAAAGTTGGCTAAACTGTTGTAATTTCACGATTTCTCGATTTAAAAAACACATAATGTACCCTTCGGCACTGAAGTTTCTTTTTAACCCTCGTGTGTTTTATTTGCCTTGGCCCTACAGGCCTCGGCAACTAAGTCCACATTCGTGATAAATAGTTAAACTTCAGTGCCTTGGTATACAAACTACTATTATTTGAAATCGGCATTAAAGTACCTCGAAATCGTCATTAAAATACAAGAAATCGGCAGTAAAGTAATCCATTGTTTTACGAATTTTTGCATTTGGCGAGGTGATAGATCGGTGACAAAAGACGTCAACATAACCTACATAAGATTTGGTTAAAAAGTGCCAGTTTCACGATTTCCCAATTTCAAAAAACATGTTTTTGTCCTTCATGTGCTTTATTTGCCTCGGTTTAATACTCTTCTGCAACTAAATTCCACATTCATGATAAAAAGTTAAACTTCAGTGTCTTGGTATACAAATAACTATTAAGCAGTCTCCTAGTCAATTGTAGGTAAATATGTTATTTTGGAAGAGGGTGGGAAAGTGTATATGTTCCTAATATGTAGACCAAAGATTACTCCCTTACGGCTTATAAAAAGTTTGGCACTAAGAAAAAATATAAATATTTATAAATATTTTAGATCTACCAAATACTTCGTAGGTCAGGTCAACATTTATTTAAAAACACCTTAAGAACTAAAACAGAGAGAGAAATAAACACTTTGTATATTAAGAGCGGAAAGAGATACTTTTTGCTCGTACACGTAAATTGTAGAAAGAGCTGCCAGCGAGTGCTGCAAACGTGGAAGAGACGAGCGGAAAAGTGATGTACACTTGTGCTCATAAAAATGGAATACACTTACTGTTGGACTGATTTGAAAAGTCGTGTTATTCGCATTATTAAATAAATTTTTATACCATATTTTTATTTAATTTTTTGTAATTTAATACAACAAACAATTTCACTTTATCTATGTTTCAAACCAACCGGTATTACAAAACTAAAATATTACAAAAATTTAAATTCCCGTCTTGCCAATAATAATAATTAGCGAATTCAAATATTTATTTGAAAAACGAAATGCTTACGCTTTGGACACATATCTTACATATCTTACTTGCAATAAAACAACCTTTCAATTCGATTTTATTTCATTTTAATAAGGGCCATGCGAAAACTGAAGTTTTCAATAACGTAGTGTCGCTTTAATGTTAATAAATTAAAGCTGTAGCAAAATTAGGCAATGACTTTTGTTTCGTTTGTTTGGTTGCTTGGTCAATGTCATTTTGTATCTGTCACTTTGGTGTTCGTTGTTTACTAAACGAGACCCTGAAGAAAACGGGACACATAATTGAGTGTTTGAATCAGCGGCTTCAGAGGCAAATAGCTTCTGCGATTGGGTATTGGCGAAGACGATTGCAAATGATTGTTGAAAGTTGTGGGCATATTAAACTATAGTTTTAAATAGCATATCTAATAATTAATTAGATAGTTTTTGTTATTGTTCCATTTTCTATAGTTCTATAATTATAATACATTTTTCCAAAAACATCATTTTTTGCATACCTTTATTTAACTATGCACAGCTTGGAATTGGCACTGTCTCTTTGGAGTAAAAGTTCTTTATTTTCATCTATAAAAATTAATCCTTTTGGTAGTATAATAATAATCATTTAAAACTATTAATGACTAACGAATATCCAAGGCTATAAAATGTGTACCCCTTTTTTGGCCCACTATACAGTGTGGTCCATTAAGTGTGCAACAAATGAGAAATTTTTTTATTAGTTGTACAATCGAAATTTAAATACCGCCAAAAGGTAGTGCATGTTTGATAACCAAATCAGATGCCCTTAGAATGGCTTCAAGCCAAACAATATACAGGGCAGGACAAAAAATATGAAATTCGTTCAAGAATAAAGTTACCTTATTTCAAAAAATATAGCAAAATTCTATTAAGAAAAGTTGTTTAGAATCAAAAGTTATGCTCAAATACAAAGTCACGGCGTCCTATTCGAATTTTGATTCTTTTTTGGAAAAGTTTGTATTACCCCCGTATGATACATATTTTTATTATTCTGATTTTATATGTATTTAAAGTAGCCACAACCACATCACTTTTAAATAACTTTTAGCAACTTGAGGCGTATTTGTAAAATTTACTTGGATTTATATTTTTTTAGGTAAGCGTCCACTTCATGTTTGTTGCAACGATATTTAACAGAACTTTAGAATTTCGCAAATATTCTTTTTAACAAGGCAAATGCTTTACTAATAATAATTTACATATGAAAAAACTCTCAATAAAATCAGAATAATAAAAATATGTATCATACGGGGGTAATACAAAATTTTCCAAAAAAGAATCAAAATTCGAATAGCAGGCCGTGACTTTGTATTTGAGCATAACTTTTGATTCTAAACAACTTTTCTTAATAGAATTTTTCTATATTTTTTGAAATAAGGTAACTTTATTCTTGAACGAATTTCATATTTTTTGTCCTGCCCTGTATATTGTTTGACTTGAAGCCATTCTAAGGGCATCTGATATGGTTATCGAACAATCACTAACTTGTGACAGTATTTAAATTTTGATTGTACAACTAATAAAAAAATGTCCCATTTGTTGCACACTTAATGGACCACACTGTATATATACAGTGTATCCCAGGATTGATGTTACAAGAGGTGCGATTGACTAAAAATTTTTGAATTTTATTTTAAGATTGTGGGATTAAGCCCTGCTTGGTTTGAAGAGAATTTTAAGAATATTTGACAGTGAAGCGAAAACTATTTTCTTTTCAGGTAAACTACCCTTTTTGTTAATTATACGGCAAAATGTTACCAATAAAAGTTGTTTAGAATGAGAAATTATGGCCATAATCAAAATTTCAGGAAGATCTACCGTCATTTTTAATAAATTCAATTTATTTTGCGGCGGGAGTCAATAAAAATTGGCACCCGCTGGTTGGAAATTGATAGTTTCGTTTCCTAAAACTAGGGCGCAAAAGTTGACTTTCTATACAGTGAGTAGAAAAAAACTGTTTAACAGTATAGAGAGTGTATACAAATTGGCGCAAAAGCTCCAGTTAGCGATATTCCTTGTACAATTCTGAGTCGAAGATCTTAATACGAAAATGTTGGATTGGTCTTCATGAGCCCTCATGAGCGGTAGATAAAAACAATCGCTTTTCAGGTAAAGTACCCCTTCTGTTTTAAATACGACAAAATGTCATCAGGAAGAGTTGTTCAATATGTAAAATTATGGTCTCATGCAAAATTTCAGAAATATCGGCTTACTTTCATAAAACCATGTTATCACAAAAGTACATACTTCATTTAATTTATTTATTTATTTTATTTATTTATACAAAGAATATCCAAACAGGATAAAAATTGCAACAAAGGATACACTAATTTACACGGTTTCATAAAAGTACGTCGATATTTCTGAAATTTTGTATGAGACCATAATTTTACATATTGAACAACTCTTCCTGATGACATTTTGTCGTATTTAAAACAGATGAGTACTTTACCTGAAAAAACAATTGTTTTTATCTACCGCTCGTGAAAGCTCATGAAGACCAATCCAACATTTTCGTATTAAGATTTTCGACTCAGAATTGTACAAGGAATATCGCTATCTGGGGATTTTGTGCCAATTTGTATACACCCTGTATACTTTAATCCAAAACACGCAGCGCCCAATCTAGTTGCGATGAGTATGCTTGTTTTGTCAAAAATTATTAACTCTCAGTTTGACAAACGATTAAAGAACGAACAGAAAGTGTTTTACTTGCTGTGCCTCGATTTCAAAAGAAGCACAGAAAGTGTTTACAGCTGCATGTTCATAGCAACGATCCTTACATGTAACATTTTCTAAGCCTCCAAATAACTATTACATCGATAACATGTCGTATAAAAAATTTATTTAATAATGCGTATAATACGACTTTTCAAATCAGTCCAACAGTAAGTGTATTCCATTTTTATGAACACAAGTGTACATGACTTTTCCGCTCGTCTCTTCGACGTCTCTACGTGTCTCTCTCTCTCTCTCTCTCTCTCTCTCTGTCTCTGTCTCTCTCTCTGTCTCTCTCTCTCTCTCTGTCTCTCTCTGTCTCTCTCTCTGTCTCTCTCTCTGTCTCTCTCTCTGTCTCTCTCTCTGTCTCTCTCTCTGTCTCTCTCTCTGTCTCTCTCTCTGTCTCTCTCTCTGTCTCTCTCTGTCTCTCTCTCTCTCTCTGTCTCTGTCTCTCTCTCTCTCTCTCTCTCTCTCTCTCTCTCTCTCTCTCTCTCTTTTAGCTCTTAAGGTGCTTTTAAATAAATGTTGTTTTATTGAACCACCTGACCTACGAAGTATTTGGTAGATCTAAAATACTTCCAAATATTGATATTTTTTCTTAGTCTCAAACTTTTCATAAGCCGTGAGGGAGTAATCTTTGGTCTAAATATTAGGAACATATACACGGTGTTTTAAAAACATATAGCCAAGTAGAGTATATCAAGTAGCACATACTCTATAAAAATATTCCACTTCAGGTTCTTTAAAGTCGCATATCTCAGAAACTGCTGAACAAATTTTAATAAAAGAGCCTCAATTTTAAAGCAAACTTTTTTATCTAAAAGAAAGGGTATCACACATATTTTTGTTAATTTCCTTTCCCACCCTTTTCCCAAATGACATATTTACCTACAATTGACTAGGAGACTGCTTAATAGTTATTTGTACACCAAGGCACTGAAGTTTAACTTTTTATCGTGAATGTGGAATTTAGTTGCAGAAGAGTCATAGAACCGAGGCAAATAAAGCACATGACGGACAAACACATGTTTTTTTGAAATTGAGAAATCGTGAAACTGACACTTTTTAACCAAATCTTATGTAGGTTATGTTGACGTCTTTTGTCACCGATCTGTCACCCCGCCAACTGCAAAATGTCGTAAAAGAATGGATTAATTTACTGCCGATTTCTCGTATTTTAATGTCGATTTCGAGGCAAATAAATGACATGAGGGATAAAAAGAGACTTCAGTGCCGAAGGGTACATTATGTGTTTTTTAAATCGAGAAATCGTGAAATTACAACAGTTTATCCAAATTTTGTAGGTTTTGTTAACGTCGGTTGACGTTTACCTGTCGCCCCGCCACATACAATAAGTAGTAAAACAATGGATTACTTCACTGCCGATTTCTCGTATTTTAATGACGATTGTGATGTTCTTCACTGCCGATTAAAAAAATAGTTTTAAAACATAATTATAATTTGAGAATAGGTTTTGCTGTATGCTTACACATATTATTTGCTTTACATTCTTAAAATTGCCCCCGTTTTATTCGTTATGCGTACATATTGCACTGGCTACCCTATTTAAATTATGCCTTTTAATATGCAAACTTTCAAATATCGATTTGATAGCGCCTGAAACTCTTACAGGGTTTAGTTCGGTTATCTAGTTACCTCGTTCTGAAAAAGTGATTTTCAAATATTTTAAACTATTCATTCAAATCGAACGTCACTTCTAATGTCAACCAAATGTCAACAATAATTTTCAAATCTCAATGACAAATGCCCAATCCTTAAAATAGTATACATTATAATATTAAATAACACAGTAGGTTATTGTTTCTTAATTAATTTCACCTTTTAAAATGTCTTGATTTGCTTTCTAGTTGGTATACTCTAAAAAATCACCACCTTGTATATTTTACTTCCACAATGTTGAAGACTGCAACCTATCCTTTAGCCAGAATCGACCCCTCCAAGCAGTCCAAACTGCTTTTAGGAAAAAACTGCAATATTTTAACAAAATCGTTTTATTTGCATATCGCTAGTAATGGTAGTAAATATTAGTCAATAGGGGAAAGCTTATCAGCATATTATTTACAAAATATTAGAACCTGCAACGGCAACACACATTGATCTTTCTATAACATCCTATAAATTCCCAATGAAGTGGTGCCAACGACGTCGTTGAAGTTCATAAGGTATGGTATAGTGAGTGCATAGTAAGTAGTACTAAATTTGAGAAATCGCAGTAGCGTCCCGTTTAACAGCATTTTAAGATTTATATAATACAATTTAAAATTTTCAATGTCGTTTTACGAATATACAATGCAATTGTTGATAGCGAATAAAACTATGCAAGTCGATACTTAGTTTATGTATAAACGTGTTATGAATAGATAAATTGACAGTTGAAAAGTCACTGTCGTCATGGTTAACAATAGAATGTGTACGTACTGTGTTTAATAAAAGTACACAAGAATTAATACAAAAGATAAAGGTTCTTGACATTGTTTTAAAATATTCTTGTTCTTCATTTTCTATTAGGCCAATAGCCTGCTTAACTCTATAAAATACTCGAGAAAGAGTTCCCTTGTTAGAAGTTAATAAATAACACAGATGTGAGCGTGGTAAAATATTGTGAAAATTAAAGCATATGAACTTCTTATGCTGTCTGTCATTTGTCCCTCAAATGTATCTCAACTAATACATCACTAGATATGACGTAAATTTACGCTGAATGCCACTAACAGTGACCCATGGCTATTTGCTGCAATTAAATGGATGGACGCTTTTCGTTTAAGGGTACCGCAATTACTCTGAACCGTTTTAATACTTTTTAAATTGCAGCATATATTTGGAGCACGGACATTTATTGGGTGAGAACATTTCAATTAGCTAAATTAATGCTCCTGTGGATAGCCCGATGAAGCCTACTATGAAATTGAGATTATCGAATCAGCTAGCTCTATGCAAACTAGATAGTACATCATAAGATTATACCTACCCGGAATATTAATTTTCCAATTAACAAACGTATTGTAATCCCTATCTTGATATGCCTCTTTAAACTTTGTAGTGTTTCAATTCCGTTCCGAAAAATACCTGATTTTGTTTTTTTTTACATACAGGGTGTTTTTAGATTAGCGTGCAATGTTTTGAGTCGAAGTTATTGATAAACAGATATCCAGTTCTTTTCCATTTCTGAACTATTTTTAAAACGTGAAGCGTTTTCTTTCGGAACCTATTTTGAAACTTCCTCCAGGGCGATTTCGATAATACATTGCAGGCACATAGATTCAAGGTTCGGGGCTAATTTATTTTTTCCTGGATATAGATCGGTCATCTGGGCATAAATTGACAGGTTGGCGACTTACCCAAAAATTCCGTAAGGCCCCTTCGGTTTCAGGGTTGTGGATTAGAAGCACGGCACCGGACAGAGGCGATCAGCGGCCCCTTTATGTGGCATGTGGACACACATACTCACTTGTAAACATAAAACCAGCCAAATTCCACATTCAGACATGCAAAATAAACATTACGACATTTAACGGTACGTGTTCGAGATGATGGTATTTACAGGGGTTTTGTGGCCCCGCGGCTTTCCCACGTAGCTCTTAGTAGAATACCTTCAAGTGCACCGCCGTTGTTGTACCTGTAAAACGCTGCAATACGGATGCTTACCGTATCTAGTGTTTATTAGCCGAATGCTAACTAGACCAATGAGCTACAACTCATATCAGTGTGATTTGCATGTACGGTTACCCCCCCCCGAAGAAAACCGAAATCACAAGGCATTTGTGGAAAATGAACCTACCAGGCTATTTCTATGCGCTTCCTGGATCGCTGATATGCTAGATACTTATCAGGCCAAGCGTTAGCAGTCATCCTGCTGCTACTCAAGCAATAATATCTATTACAGACCTTATTATTTCACCTCTTTCGCATTAATTCACATAATTACACAAGCAACACTGCAAAAGCGCATAAAATCCCTCGCGTTGGAATGCCAGCGTCTGTGGTATATCACACCTACACATGTACGTTTCCAACCGCCAACTGACCGCCAGGCCCCCGAGATTTTTAAAGCTACCCCCGGGTCCTGAAAATAACTTCGGAGTCGATTCGATTTTAGAAATTTTTAGAACGTATTATTTAAGCTGTTAAACTATCAAAGGCTTACAATCATGAAAATACTAATAAATGAGATACTGCAATACAGGGTCCGGCAACAAAGCGGGGGTGGAAGATATTTCTAAAAATATGAAAGTTACATGGATATTGTGTATTTAACGTTGAAGGTACTAAGGTAGTGCACACTACTGAAATAGTTTTGATTATACACGGTGGCCCAAAAAAGTGTGGCGAATCAAACTTACTTTTTTTTAAAATGGAATGACCTATATTTAGGTAGCTTAACAGTTTTGCGTAGAAATACTCATCATTTTTATATAAAGTTGTATGGGTCTAACGTCAAGTGTTTTGGAGATATTAACGATTTTATGCAAAAAATGCTGAACTTCAGACGGCTGCTGTAAGCAACAGAAAACAATTGAATGAAGGAAAACGCTACCAAAAAATTATGATTTTCGTGAACTATGTTTCAAGTGTAAAATGGTGGATCTGGGTATTAATGCTATACAGGGTGCTCAACATTTGCATATTTAATGATTTCGATTTTTTTTTCAAATGGAATGCCCTATATATTTTTGTATTTTGAAAAGCTCTTTTAATGAGCTTTCTTTTGATATGTTACTTCATAACTCTAAATTTAACTGTTTTTCATATATGCATGTTTGAACATAAACAATTTAAGCCCCTTCAGATGCTTTATTTCGAGGGATAAAAAACAAGCATGAGGGCTGACCAGCTACTCGGAGAGTTCCGAAACCTTAAAGTCAGACGCATGTATTTATAGCTGCACAATGGTGTTATTGCGATCCTATCTGTGTCTTCTATACTTTCTTGAAATCTGGTTTTGAAAATATCGTAAAACCATTAATTTTATTTGTTTATTTATTTATTTATTTATTGTATATACACCAGCCAAACCAACAGATAGGCTGCCGAGGCAGCCATCCAATAATAGGTTTGGAAATATAAACTAGAGAAAAAAGAACGTACAATAAAATGAGGAAACTAAACGAAAGTGCATTTTGAATCAAGGTAAAACATTTACTGAAGTTGCAATTTACCAACCTTATTTAATGCATTGAAAATGAATGTTGCAAATTTTCAAGTCTGACATAAAATTTTCAAAATCTGAAAAAATTACAAGGGGTAGAAAAAAAAGTTTTAAAATTGTTTCACATCTGTATTATTATTGATATTATACGCCACGCGAAACGTTACTGCGAAGTTCTACTGCATAGAAGATCATTAATAAATAATACGTACTACAGTTTTGAACCTTTTCAGCATCTTGTACGCTTTAATATTAATTTGCAATTAGATAAAGATATTGAATTCAATATTATATTCAATTTTTTTTATATAACTTTAGAAGATGCATTGCTTAGATGAGTCTTTCTGATCATTACCTTTATTAGTTGTTTTAAAGGAGTTCTGAGAATTACAAAACAGCCGATCGGCGGCTCCACACATTATTATTCATAGTATGTTTTGTTTACTCATGAAACAAACTTTAATAACAAATATAAGAACTGGAGCGAAAATAATTTTAATATGAGGAACAGGGCTGTGTGAAAAAGGAATTAGATGTAATTAGACCTTTGAGTTGTTTAATCCAGCGTTTTCCAAACTGGGAGGCGCGCCTACCTAGGGAGGCGCGGACTAGTCTAAAGGGAGCCGCGAAAAATTAGTCACAGTGAACAATTTTCCAAATACTGCTGAAGTTTTCTATGTAAAAAATGAGAGAATAAATGAAAAAATCCACATCGGTCGCAAAATTCCCACAACCTGAATTCTCTAAAAAAATACAATTGGCCAGTAGAAGGTTCCAACCAGCGAATTTTACACAAATATTAATGTTAAGGCTTTTCTGATAATTATAACGTTTTTCCCATTTTGCAACCCCCAAATCCATCTGGGCCACAAAATTCCCACATTCCGAATTCTTTTAAAAAATAAACTCGACCAGTAGACGGTCTTCAAACAGCGAATTTCACACAAATATTCATTTTAAGGTCTTTCTGATAATTATAACGTTTTCCCAATTTTGCAACACCCAAATCTACCGGGGCCGCAATATTCCCACATCTCGAATTTTCTTAAAAAATACAATCGACCCGTAGAGTCTCCCAACAGCGAACTTTAATAACAAATATAAGAACTGGAGCGAAAATAATTTTAATATGAGGAACAGGGCTGTGTGAAAAAGGAATTAGATGTAATTAGACCTTTGAGTTGTTTAATCCAGCGTTTTCCAAACTGGGAGGCGCGCCTACCTAGGGAGGCGCGGACTAGTCTAAAGGGAGCCGCGAAAATTAGTCACAGTGAACAATTTTCCAAATTACTGCTGAAGTTTTCTATGTAAAAAATGAGAGAATAAATGAAAAAATACCATCGTGCTTTATCGCGCATAGTTCAACTAAACATTTCGTAACTTAGCATCCATATACCTAGACGTCCTAGACCCCGGTAAATCTTTTGAACCAAGGCCGTCGTTAATTTGGCGACACTAGCGCAAGATTTGATAAACTTTGTGCTAATAGACAAGCACATCCATCTCATTAAAAACAATAATAAAATATCGTTTTCCATTAGTTTGTGTGAATAAATTTTATAAGAGTAAAAATGTTTGTGTTTTTATTTTATGAAATCTTCAGGGGGGGGGGGCGCCAAATAATTAAATATTTTTAAGGGAGGCGTAGTAACATCAAGTTTGGAAACCACTGGCTTTAATCGATATGTATCTTTAGTTTTGTGTTAATTGCTCAAGAAATATATTTTAAAAGGATCTGTTGTATGGGGAGCTTTTACATTGTATAAACTAAATAACTTTCATTTTCCGTATATGTATCGTAATTATATTTTTAAAGTGCCCGTCAACTTTTCCCATTACAACCACGTATTAAGTTTTAGTACAAACAGCTGACACTAACATCCCAACCCTGCCATGGCCACCAACATTCTGCGAACAAATGCAGCGCGGCAATGACCTTAACCCACATAATATTATTCATGCTAGAATAAAATACAATCCGACACGCAATTCACTGTTTACTTACAAATTTACAATTTCACAAAGAGTCAGAATAAAAAAAAATGCACATTTTTGCTTATTTAACCCCCCCCCCCACCTCAAAATTGCATCCCCGACTCTCATAAAAAATAGAATTGACCAGTAGAAAATCTCCAAGCAGCGAAATTTACACAAATATTGATTTTAAAGTTTTTCTTATAATACTAACGTTTGCCCCATTTTGCATCCCCCAAATCCAACTGGACCGCAAAACTGCCACATCACGAATATCGACCCGTAGAAAGTCTCCAAACAGCGAATTTCACGCAAATATTGATTTTAAGATTTTTTCCGATAATTATACCGTTTTCCCCATTTTGCAACCTCCAAATCCACCTGAGCCGCAAAATGCCCGCATCCCGAATTCTCTTAAACAATACAATCGACCAGTAGAAAATCTCCAAGCAGCGAAATTTACACAAATATTGATTTTAAAGTTTTTCTTATAATACTAACGTTTGCCCCATTTTGCATCCCCCAAATCCAACTGGACCGCAAAACTGCCACATCACGAATATCGACCCGTAGAAAGTCTCCAAACAGCGAATTTCACGCAAATATTGATTTTAAGATTTTTTCCGATAATTATACCGTTTTCCCCATTTTGCAACCTCCAAATCCACCTGAGCCGCAAAATGCCCGCATCCCGAATTCTCTTAAACAATACAATCGACCAGTAGAAAGTCTCCAAACAGCAAATTTCACACAAATATTGATTTAAAGGTTTTCTGTTAATCATAACGTTTCCCAATTTGGCAACTCCCAAATCCACCTGGGCCGCAAAATGTCCACATATTAAATTCTCATAAAAAATACAATTGACCAGCAGAATGTCTCCAAACAGCGAAATTCGCGCAAATATTGATTTTAAGATTTTTTCCGATAATTATACCGTTTTCCCCATTTTGCAACCTCCAAATCCACCTGAGCCGCAAAATTCCCGCATCCCGAATTCTCTTAAACAATATAATCGACCAGTAGAAAGTCTCCAAACAGCAAATTTCACACAAATATTGATTTAAAGGTTTTCTGATAATTATAACGTTTTCCCAATTTGGCAACTCCCAAATCCACCTGGGCCGCAAAATTTCCACATATTAAATTCTCATAAAAAATACAATTGACCAGCAGAATGTCTCCAAACAGCGAAATTCACACAAATGTTGATTTTAAGGTTTTTCCGATAATTATAAATTTTTTCCCATTTTCCAACCCCCATATTTAACTGTACCGCTAAACTCTACATCCCGAATTCTCTTCAAAAGTACGATCGACCAGTAGAAAGTCTCCAAACAGCGAATTTCACACAAATAATAATTTTAAGGTTTTTCTGATAATTATATCGTTTTCCCAATTGCAACATCCAAATCCACATCGGTCGCAAAATTCCCACAACCTGAATTCTCTAAAAAAATACAATTGGCCAGTAGAAGGTTTCCAACCAGCGAATTTCACACAAATATTAATGTTAAGGCTTTTCTGATAATTATAACGTTTTTCCCATTTTGCAACCCCCAAATCCATCTGGGCCACAAAATTCCCACATTCCGAATTCTTTTAAAAAATAAACTCGACCAGTAGACGGTCTTCAAACAGCGAATTTCACACAAATATTCATTTTAAGGTCTTTCTGATAATTATAACGTTTTCCCAATTTTGCAACACCCAAATCTACCGGGGCCGCAATATTCCCACATCTCGAATTTTCTTAAAAAATACAATCGACCCGTAGAGTCTCCCAACAGCGAATTTCCCATAAATATTGATTTTAAGGTTTTTCCGATAAATATACGTTTTCCCATGTTCCAACCCCAAAATTCACCTGTACCACAAAACTCCACATCCAGAATTCTCTTAAAAGGTAAGATCGACCAGTATAAAATCTCCAAACAGCGAATTTCACGCAAATATTCTTTTTAAGGTTTTTCTGGTAATTATAACGTTTTACCCATTTTGCAACTCCCAAATCCACCTGGGTTGCAAAAACCCCACATCCCGCATTTTCCTAAAAAATAGAATCGATCAGTAGAACGTCTCGAAACAGCGAATGTCACACAAATATTAATTTTAAGGTTTTTCTGATAATTAATTACAACGGGTTTTACCATTTTGCAACCCCCAAATCCACCTGAGCCGCAAAAGTCTTAAAACCCCACAGATTCATCCACATACTGTCAAAAACAAAATTCGACATTTGTTTCTTTTCCCCTGTTTATGCCAACATTCAATTTGCTACAAATGCACCTCAGCTTTCTACCCCTGTAACTTCGCCCCCGTACATCGCAGTCCCCAAAAACCAGTCAGTGCGATGAGCGTTGGTTTATGCTCTTTCCAACTAGCCCCAAATACCATTAGATTTTTCAAAAAATATGCGATATAACAGCACCGAACGCTTTCGTATTTTCGCCCCCTCGAATGTTACAGTTTCACAACCTCTACAGAAGGTTAGCCCTTGACGAGAGCTTCAAAATGACACCAACAATATTCACCTGAAATATGTACAGCATGTACAAATTCGCAAAAACTGTGCACTTTCCAAGCGTCATACAAATCGCTAATAAAAGAGCACCGTACTAGCGTCACATCTCCAATTCGTTAAACATTTTCAATTTTAAAATATATAACAAGTAAGTATAACTAACATTACAATACTACGAGTAATATTATTTAAGCAAAAAATATCAGACCAAAACTGTACATGTCAAAACCAGCCGATTTTTTTTTAAATTGAAGTTATATCCTTTGAAAAAGGAACCACAAACTATCGTAGAAGTAAATATTAATTTTGATACAAGAGTCATCCAAAAAGTACTGTGATACAGATTTAGTAAAGCTAGATAAAGATTGAGAAACAATGTCAGTGTTTGAAAGAGCTAAAAAATTGTAAGTCCTGACAATTCTGACCATAGGAGAGTGCAAAGAAAAATTAGTTGAGTAGTGGTCGCGCCAAAATAGTAAAGATTTTCTTGTGCGATATGTCGGAACGTAAAAGTAAATTCGAGGTATTATTGTGCAGTCATTGTAAAAACTATGAATAATTTTAAAAAGTTCTTTAAGGTCTTGCAGAGTCCTTCTATGTTCTAAAGACAATAAATTATTACGTACTAAATTATAAGTAGTTATAGTTAGACCTCAAACCAAATGAAACTACAGTATTCAAGATGTGAGCATACATATGCGAAGTACAACAATTTTAAAGTATCGATTTGTAGTTGAAAGTTTAGATAAATGGTATAGGGTACATATCGGGGAGTGTAGCACTATTCAATGGACGATGATCGCCATACACTCTACAGGGTGTTATGGAAATGAGTGCAAATATTTTAACCAGTGATAGAGCTCACCAAAATGAACAACTTTTCTATTGATCGTTTTTCATTTAATCGCATATTTTTTCAAACCAACTCTTTTACACACTTGGTGTGCTGTGGGCAAGCGTCGTCTGCGCGGTGAGGAAGTGGTCAAGTTTAAAATTCTCTTCGGAGTTCGAATTCTCAGGCATGCGCACGAGACGCGTAGTGTTCAGAGTGAGACTATGTCGGCGCCGTAATGTTTTCGCTCGTTCCCAGACCCTACTAGCAATATAGAAGTAATAAATATATGGTCACCAGATGTGAACTAAAGGTTTTATCAGTACGTATGCAGTTTTTGTAGGTTTGCATATCAAAGAAATGTTTTTGTTTTGTGCCATTAAAGTAAAATATTATTCTGTATGCGGGTGTGCATTTTTAGAGTACAATTGTTTTGAATTTTAACTCAGTTTTGAGGGGGCTTACGAAAAAAATATAAATAGAGTTCTTCAGTTTAGCAAGTTCTATTACGGGTTAAAATATTTGCACTCATTTTCACCCTGTATAACTACCGTCCGCATTCTTTACCAAGTAAATGGCTGCTGCCCATGGACTCGATGCTCGAAACTCTTGTTGCATAATACCTTATTCTAATAATTCTTGCAGATGTTTTTTCCGAAAATGACAATCGTTCAGGTTTTAAACGTCTGCATTTAGTAAAATGTGGTGATCCCATTGTGACAATTTTATATACGACTTTATGTTTAATAGACGCGTTGGTATGGAAGTCGTTAAACAATTCGGGAAACTGTCGCAACAGATCTTTGTATTCTTCTTAAATAGAATCAGGGATGTTTGTTTAATAAAGGCGTTGATTGATTAAGTTGTTGATTGTTGTGTGAAAAAGATTGTTGATGGTTGGATATACGTGTAACCACATGGTTACCTCGCGAACAACTCATAGGCATAACACAGTGTGAATGAGTGTTTGAGGATGGACCTTGTGTAGGCGTATATGCAACACTTGTTATTAGTATATAATGAAGGGGAGATGTCGGACTATTAGGACTAGAATATTTATTCGTTAGAAGATGTGTCGGTAATGGTCGATAAGCGATTTGAACCGGAATTGCTCGACGATTTTCAAATGATTCACAATTAAGATTGTTGGTTAAAGTTAGTGTTGCCAACCCGTACAATAATTATGGGGGCGTACGATAATTCCGATATCAGTACGATATACGGTACCTCGTGTACTATACCCTTAAAATGTACGATAGTTTCTACACTCACTAAAAAGACGTTAGACGATCTTAAAATTTGTGTATGAACTAAATTTATTGATAGAAACAATAGTTCAATGTGGAAACAAAGATTTTTTTTAAGTTATTAAACGACGTGGGTGCAAGTTTCTATTCTTTGTCACTTTTAAATCTAAAATGCCATATCATCGGCGTTATCTGTCCCATCCGCACTCTCTACCAACGGTAATAAACCATTGACTCGCAATAATTAGGTCCCATCTTCTTTGCGCATTCTCTTTAATCAAAGTAATCGCACATGTGGCGTGATTATATGTATAACATAATATGATAACGACTATACCATATTGAAAGCAGCGTTTCTACAGATTACAGACTGCATGGGTCCTAAAAAACGAGCGCCCCAAGAAGAGCATGGAAAAAACGGCTCCATTCCAACATTGTGCCGAAGCATCGATAAAGGGCTTGCACCGTCTCATCTGTGTTTTTCACTGGATTGCTTCTTTGATCTCGATATACTGGGTTATCTGCATCCATTATTGCTTGCTTTCCGTGGTTAATTCTGAAGTTTTTTTTTATTTTGCTCGATCGATTTATGCATTTCCAGATAGTACATGTTCATCCCGTTGTGTTAAACCTTTTTATTTGAAATTCTTTCCTATACATACCTTTGTTGTCATTTTAAATCAATCTTATTATATTATCAAGGTCAAAGACGTATTAAAGTGCATATATAGGTGGTGCATTAAAAACGACGAATATGCACATCTAAAAATTCTAATTTCAGTTTGGTACTAGCTTTTAAAATATTTATTACCCATTATTTTTTATATGACAATTTGAACCGAAGCCGGTACTTACATTCATATTTTATACAAATGTCAGTTTAATTACTAAGCATGAGCTAATAATGTTTGGCATCGGTTTTTGCAGTCTGCTACGATTTTTTATTCCTACAGCAGACTTATTTATACAATCGATAAGTTAATCTTCGGTTTCAATTTGAGTTTCATAAGCAAGCGCTTTCAAGATACCAAAAAGAAACCCTAAGCAGTTGAAGTCTGGACTTATCGCAAACTAGGATATCCGACCGACACAACCGATATAGAAAAGTGTTGGCTTAACAACCCCGTTGCGTAAGAGCTGAAACTACATGCCTCTTCGGACAGCTAACGACACTTCCTCCGGTAAAGAGCTATTTAAGAAATTATCAACATTGCCGACATCTAAGCGATGAGTCAAAATCCGTGATCCTATTAACCTACTTCCATTAATCCCAGCTCATACGTCTACATTAAAACTAACCTGACGATTAGTTTAATGGAAGGGATGCGGATTTTCATCCATCCAATGGACACTAAACATGCCGTTAGGGTTAAATTGTGCTGTATCCCTTCGTTAAACGTTTTCACTGAAACCAGGTTAATCTCGTGCTACTGCAGTAAGCATTTGTAAAATGTTATCCGTCGCGGATAATCTTCCGAAGTATCTCATGAACACATAGACTCACCGAAAACGGTAGAGGTGTAAACTGTTTTCTCTTATCACTCAATTTACAGAAGTACGACTAACATCAAGTCGGGTACTTTGTCGAGGTTTAGTTCCAAATACATGTACCAGTAATGCGCCCTCTTCCATTTCGGGTACTAATACATAATACAATATCGAGTCTCTATAAAGGTATACAAGTGTTTATGTTTTCCTTAGATGCTGATCCAGTCTTTAGGTAACGAGAGATGTCGTGCTTGGATAACGTCGAGCATATAAATTAGCAGCATGAAGAAAATTTTCGCCACGGTCGCTTAGTAGCAGATACATATCTACGTAATAGAGGAAAGTTTTTACTTGATTTTAACAGAAAATAAAAATTAGATTATCAAATAGTGCCAAAACATAAAACTGACGAACGCAAGGAAACAATTAACCTACAAGAAATGATAAAACTAAACAACGAGCTAACGAGAACTTTTATGTAAAATTTGTTAAGGTATAATCGGGATTTTTCAGCAACACCGGACCACACTTATCACAGGCTGGTTTGCGTTAAGAGACAACGGTATTAAGCTCCCAATCGTCCTCGGCTAGATCGCTGGGAGGTTCACGTTACTCGGGAAATCCGGTCCTTTCTTAGGACATTGAAATTTACAATGAATACAAAGGAGCTACCGTGAAATTTAACCCGTAGCTTTATGGATCTACTTCACGGTCGAATCATCGGGCTCTGATGCAAAAGATACTTACTTGAAAGCTTAATTTCCTTTCAACTAAAGACGTAATTGCTTTAGCTGTTTGAGTTCTATTTTTCCTTGCACTTTCTTAACAACTGGCCAGTGAATAACTAAACACACATTTGAATCTAGTGCGCCTGAAGAGTGCGTTTCTTATTGCTTAAGCGAATTATACTTTCAACCAAAAACAAAAACAAAAATGTAGCTTAACAAAGTAGGTTTATTACACTTTGAAATTACTGGGGCTGCATAACAGGAAATGTAAAGTGTAAATACAAATGGTCACAGCTTGCAACACATAAATAAATTCAAAAATTTGAAGCTCCGTTAATTAATCGTCAACGGAGTCCAATAACCTAAATATGATAAGTAAACAATACAACAAAAAATAATAAGAGATCCCTGTAAATAAAGAGAGGGAGCTCGCCATCGAAACAGGTAACCTCGGCTGTACAAAGTTCAAGCTACTTCCGAACACAACATATATCTTAATATATACCAACTATATAATACATAGGTTACATTATACTGGTGTTACGAAGTTAAACTGAATTATATGACAGCGCAAGAAGCGTCACAGATTTCAAAGACAACAAACAATGGCGGTAAATCAAGTCAATAACTACTTGAACAAGCATCTCCTAATTGATGCACGTGATTAGGGAAAACGCACATTTCGGTAAAGCACTTTAAGATCTAGTATCAGTACCCATAGAAAGCGTGCATACATACAATTACTTAGGAACCACTTTAAATAGTAATTGGGATCACTCCATTGAAATAAAATGCAAAATAGAAAAAACTCGAGTTGCGTTTGTTGAAATGAAAGCCATATTCATAAGTCATGACGTGAATATACGTATGAAAATAAAACTACTGCGCTGTTACATCTTTCCTGTTTTATTATATGGCGCAGAATCATGGACCCTCAATGAAACAACAACAAAAAAGCTTGAAGCATTCGAAATGTGGCTATATAAGCGTATATTAAGAATCTCCTGGACACAACATATTACCAATATCACCGTGTTACAAAAGATGAACAAAGAGAGAGAAGTAATAGAAACCATAAAATCTAGTAAACTTTAATATTTAGGCCACATAATGAGAAATGGAGAGAGATATCGATTGCTTCAGCTTGTATTGCAGGGCAAAGTATTTGGAAAGAAAGGTCCTGGAAGGAGAAGGATATCGTGGCTCATAATTTTAAGAACATGGTACAATACCACAACAACGGGACTTTTTAGAGCCCCGGTAAATAAGGTCCAAATAGCCAGAATGATTGCTAATATCCGTTAACGGATCAGCAGTAACAGAAGAAGAACAGTATCTTAGGCCCAGAAATGGATCTGAAGGTGAGTCCAAGATAGACTGATTTTTCCCAAATCGGCATTCACTGCTACAGGCCCAAATAGCAACTGGCGGTTGTTTGGAGGCAAATAAATGCACACAAACAGCAGCGAAACATCTCTCGCGCAGACGATTTTAGAATTAACTAAGATAACCAAGTCGAAGCCGTGCACCTGGGTTTAACAAACTTAAAAAGGTCGCCGTTAAATCCGCCTAAGCGAAAAACGCAGTTATGATAATTTAAAGAAACTGAAACGAGATATAATTTATATCCGGACTTCAATCCGAATGAATGGCCAACTTTCAATGCAACATCGAATACATCAAATTTTCCTCGCACTATACCTTCCAAGCGGCAGCCGATGGAAACTTCGACGATGCAGGGCTCTTGGTCCCTACTCTCAAAATTTCTCTACATCTGTTTTTCTCCAAGCATAGAGCACAAATGAGTCCCTACTCTTCAAATTCGGAGTTCGTCTGCCCCTCTTCTCTTCATTTGTCTGTAGCTTCGCTTCTAGCCATCTCTTTTCATTCTCACGACACTCTATCGCTCTTATAGCATGGAAACTTTAAACTGGCTGCTTGTCTTAGCGTCTTGAAGCACACACGGCTTTTTTCTACATTTTAACCCCGGGCGCTCGTATGATTCCAAGAAGTTCAACCAACAAGTCGTAGTATGTCAACGCCTTATCAGAACGCTAGAGCCGAGATACTAATAAAACGTAATCTGAAACCATACGTGTTTTTTTGGTTCTACGAGCGCTTCGACGGGGGAACTGTCTGGATTGAAATCTTTAAATGCGGCAGAAATCAACGCGGCCTAAAAATAGAAAATACATAACAAATTAGGACTTTGATTACATGACCATAGTAGTTGATATCTAAGATAGTTAGTAATCCGTGTGCCTAGACCTTATCGAAAGCAAACCACAACAACAGATATTAAGGTATAAAAATAACTCATTGTGTGTAGCTCCATTACAACGTTTCAGCAGCTTGCAAAATAACTAGCAGCAACGGATTCGACTTTTTTAAACCAAAATTACGAGTAAACTAATTACTGAAATTGTAAAATTTACATTTGGTTATTTATTTTACTTAGTGAACTACGATACTATTTAAATCTAATGCTCGGACGCAATTAAAACAATAAAAACTACCAGCATTAATAACTTCAAAACTAAAGGGTCAACAACAAATTGGTGCTAGTGTTTTGCTTGATTTTCGACGTAAATATTCTGCGTCATTTTAAATACACCCTGTGTAGTAGGAAGGTTAATAATGTCTTGTTTTATTTCTTCAAGGATGTCTTCCAATTTATAGATTGCTTTAGTTGTTGACCCCCATATCTAAATTCCTATTGGTAACTTTCTTCATTGTTTTAATTTCATTTTGTTGTTTATTTGTTTATTTATTTATTTTATTGATTTATTTATTTCATTTTATTTTTAGGATACTCCCACTACAGTAGCCACTTTTTTACAAAAAATAAAAGTAAATCAGTATATACAAGAAGTAATTATAGACAATATTGGTTATAACATTAATAAATGTTAATTTATAGATTTAGTTTTTAGTAATTTTTTAAGGACATTTTGAGAAACCGTAAATAGATCGATATCTGAACAATGAATATTTGACAATCTTGACATCCGACTTAGTGGAGTATTCATGGAACGGTTGGTGTTGCAAAATGGTATAGAAAACTGGTAATTATTTCTCAATTCTCTTGCTAGAACATCAAGATTTATAAGAGATAGTAGCGCAGACTATAAATTTTAATCATTAAACAGTTTGTGCAAAGTTAAAATATCAGTGATAACTCTTTTGTTCTCAAGAGACACAGTGTTAAATCTCCTGCAAACAGGAGAGTAATTACTGTCAATGATATTGTTTTTTCCTTATACTCAAATTATTTTAAGCATTTATTTTTTATTTCTACTAATCTATCTATATAAACGTTGTATTGAGGATTCCAAAAGCAAGACGCAAAGTTTGCTGAACATACATACATGATATAGACTGGCACGGTTTGACCGTTTTTAAAAAATCTCCCCTGCTTGTTAATAAAACCAAGTGAACTAGCACGACTCTTTGCTACAGAATTTATGTGAGCATCAAAAATCAGCTTCTCATCGAATATCACTCTAATACCCTTTTTAAAATTGTTTTATTTAAAACACAATATCTTTGAATTAGATTAATGTTACGAGTGAAGTTTATGGAAAAAGAATTATCTACATTTACAAACAATTATTCTTTTAGCAATATTTCTCGAAGTTATAAAGGTTATTTTGCAGTTCCCGGCAGTCAATGGTACCGTATCGGATCTGTTTAAAGATTTTTAGATCATCGACGTATAAAAGAAAATTTGAGTTCGTAAAACACTGTGCAATATCATTAATGTATATAATAAATGATAAAGGCCCTAAGTGTGACCCCTGGGGGACACCGGTTAACCACATACTGATTATGTTATGTAACATTATATTTCTATAATGTTCACATGTTTCTTTTTCTCCTTACTTATACAACGTGTAATGTAAAAGGTTCGTACGCTACGTACGCGTGTAGTATGTATAAAAATAAGGCAAAAAGTCTATGAACATCAGAGACAGGGTCTTCAAATAACAAAATTAATGTGAAATGCATAATATAAACTACTGGATTTTCGCAAGGCAGTGAAGAAAAAGTACATGATGTATGGAGTTTGAAAGGATAGCTACAAGATAGGTTGCAAGAATGTTGACGTCAGATCCAC